>JBBPDB010000007.1:5199055-5217398 GCA_037974465.1 Brachypetersius altus
ACACACACACACACACACACACGCACACACACACACACACACAGACACACACACACACACACACACACACAAACCAGATACAACTGAAAGTAAGCATGGGGTTGCAAACACAAAGCTTATTTTTCTATTCTCAGACTTGACCTCATTATAGACTTTAATCTCTAACTGGTTTATTTTCTTTTGCAGGTCTGATACAGATGGATTAATGCTGATTTCCACTTGTCCATCAGTCATTCTTCATATTCGGATGATTTTATCTAGTCTATGTCTTGTAAAAGGTTGGCTCTTGTCAAACTGGTCTAGTAATACTCCTTCCTTTCATGCTTAACTGCAATGATTTGGGAAAATTCACTCACAGCAATATGAACTGCTTAACCCTCAGCACTGTGGAATGGTGGAAATAATGACATGAGTTTATATCGGGCACCTGACACTCAGAGGTTACGGGGAAACTGAAGTGTTGCTTTATTCTTCGATTGTAAAGGATCAAAAGGCCTCATCAAGTAACATTCAGGCTAAATATATCTGTATATCTGATGATGATTTGAATCAATCTCCAATTCACCCTGCTTTTATATCTAAAGTCATCAAGCATGCACGCTTCTATTCAACCATTCAGCTCTCACCCTGAAGAAGAACATACCCAAAGGGGCTGTGAAAGTACACTACTTTTGCTCCATGAGCTCATTGAAACCAAAGAGACGCAAATCAATTTCCATTTCTTCAGTGGTATTTATAGGCAACCTAAGCAATCAGGGGCTAAAAGTGCGTAACCTCCTAACCAGTCAACTAAATTTAAGTCAATAGCCCCGTCCAGTTGAGGAAACTTGAGATCTTGTCTATGACATAAGAAAGACCAGAAACGCCATCGCATTTTTTTCCGGTGTATTCCGGTGTTTTCTCGTGGGGAGGGAGAAGGAAATTGAGGTCATGCTGGATCAAAGGCCGATAAGACAGATGGTCCCAGGCAGAGGCTTCTGAGGGAAAACCTGAGCTAATCGAGCCCAGCCATCTCCGACATACAACGTCAGTTTAGGATCAGATTAAAGGTTCTGTCTGTTTGAAACAACCCTGGAGAAGAGAAGGTATGACCTCAAAAGCAAAAAAAAAAAAACATCTCCACATCTCATCGGCCAAGACAATAACGTGTATGACAGAGCAGCACAAAAAGGTGAGGTAACGTGACAAAACAGGGTGACAACATGTGACAAATAGCGTGACCGCTTCTGACAACACACCAACAACATCAGGCTGACAGACAGGGAGCGGCACACCGTGATTCCGCTTGGTTCATTGGATCATTTAGGTTATCATATCACATATGCATGAGGCTCTTTCTTCTATCAGCACCCTCCTCCCAGCCATCCGCCTCCTCTATTCCAATGTTTGGAAATACACTGAGTCTCATGGGCAGCTTTATGATAAATGATAAAATCAATGCTGAAGGAAAAATGAATGTGGACAGTAAAATAAATGAATAGATTGTGCTGCAGGCTGTACGCTTTCATGGGATTAAAAGTTAGAAAATAAATATTGCTGGAATGTGTGGTGCATTAGAAAATAAACAAATAAACAAAACACTATGCATAAGGTCAAGGCCCTGAAGTTAATCCTAATTCTAGCAAATCCTGGAGAATGAAAAACCTGCCAAGGCCAAGACTAGAATGCTCTACTGTGGACTAGAGTTAATCCATGTCAGGAAAACCAACCTTTAAGTGTGTTTCCTCTATTACTCTTTTGAGAGTTAACATCAGTGTTTTGATATTTTAGATATATAAAAGGGTGACTGTGTGTTTATGCCAAGCTTGTATTTGTCCTGTATTTTATATTGTTACATACTTTTGCTAACGTATGGCTGTTTGGACAACAGTGTTTTAAACCTGCTTCATAAAAAAAACTAAACTGCCTTTAGAAAGATGCTTGGGTCTACAATACTGGCAGTGCGACCTGTTTCATCCAGAAAGGGGTAATTTGGCTGAAAGAATGTATTACAATCAAGCAGCAACATATATTAATCAAATGTTATAGATTTTAGAGAATTTTATGTGGTTCTTCGGTAGTATAGTACCCCTGTCAAGTATCAAAGCGTTCTTTGAATGGAGCTATAGACATCATTTGATTCCTGTCAACATTTTTTGAAGAATATTAACATAATCTAAAGGATCTGTAGAAACTTTGGGGTTGTCCATAGACCCCTCAAACTATGTGGACATACTCAGACCTTTAAAACTATTTTTCACACATACATCTATCACATCACACAAAGAACCCTTTTGGCCCATTTAGAATCGCTTTTTAGCTCATTTCTAGAGTAGATTTCACAAAGTGTCTACGTAGGGCTGTGGGCAAAAAGTGCGATGTGTAATAAAGTTTTTGGATGTTGCTATTATTATGTGAGATGTGGAAAACTGTGATTAAAGTGTACAATATCAGTGTGTCTCTGACTCAACATATAGCAAGTACAGACCCTCAAAATGAAACCAATACAATTCCAAATAGTTCATTAGGTTGATTTTGACAGTTTGCATTCAACTGTTTGCATAAGTGCAAATTAATGCATTCCCAAATTTCAGATTTTCCATGCTGCTATGCCAAACCCTATGCTATGCAGTGTTTCTCATGGAAACCCACTACACTGTGATGATAACTGAAACATCATGAAGGTCAGTGATTGGTTTACATGTCTAGACTAGCCTTTGACTTCCCACCGTACTTGTTTGAACAGAGAATGCTTCATCATTGAAGCATACAGTTGTTGTAAGTCCAGGTGAAAGCCAGCTGAGAACAGCCATGCTTGGCCATCATCGCTACTGATGTGGATGCTGCTGCTGATGTGGCCCATCTGGGGCGCTCCGGTGTAATCTGCTCCCTGAGGTAATTTGGATACGCCGCTTTCTGCCTGAGCAGCTTTCGTGGCCACCACCTGCTCAGACCCACACCTTTTGTTTATCTGTTTCTGTTCAGTTATCTCAGTGACAGGAGCAGCATGGGGAGCATGGCCCATGTGTCAAATGCATCATGTGCCTGCTGTGGTGGCTTTATGAGCAATTGCCACTTCAAAAACACAACCAACACTCTTTCACATCTAAAAAGTGCCAGGAGAATCTCACCTCACAGGTAGAATAAAAACTATTTGCCCCTTTCTGTCTATGTATTACGCTCTTATGCAGTATATGTTTTACAAATGTGTGCAATATAGAATCATGTATCATAGCTTTTCCCTACGTCAGATTCCTGATCGTCTAACGCAAGTCTGGAAAGTCTGGATAAAGGTAAGAAATGACACATGAATTCATGTCATATGCATCTGAAGGGGAAGGAGCAGAGCGTAGGATGAAGTGCTAAATCATGTGCTCAGCTTCACAGCTCTACAATCAGAGGAAAAAATAATGAGCAAGGAGGTGCTGATCATATCCCCTACAGTGATGGGTAGTTAAACTAGCCTTCTTCCGGAATTCAGGAAAAATTTTAATGCATAAAAATCGAGAGGGAAGGGAAAAAAAAATGTAACATCATAATACTGAAGGACCTGAAGACGTCAAAGTTACATGTTACTGTTTGTCAACAAGTTGAAACTGTAGTGTCACCTTTTATAAAAGCTAAACAAAGCAACGAGAAAAGTTATACAGTGCTGTGCAAAATGTTATATCTATTCACTAATTATTCATGTATTAATGTAGTTGCTTGTTTCTTTATAGATGTTACATACAGTCCTTATTATGCATCATAATTACTGACAGTGTTTATGGTTTACACTATTCAGCCGTAAAACTAAAACCACCTGCTTAATATGCCAGCCCCCTGATTGCCACCAAAACAGCTCTGACCTGTCAAGTCCACAAGACCTCTGAAGGTGTGCTGTGGTCACCAAGGCTTTATAAGCAGATCCTGTAAGTTGTAAGTTGGGGCCTGCAGCAAATGCTCGACTGGACTAAGATCTGGGGAATTTCTAGGCCAGGTCAACACCTTGAACATGTTGTCTTCTTCCTCAAGCTATTGCTAAATAGTTTGCGCAGCGTGGCAGAGCCCATTATCCTGCTGAAAGAGACCGCTGCCGTTAGGGAATAGTATTTCTTGAAGGAATGTACTTGGTCTGTTCAGCTTGCCCTCTTTCCAGAATCCATCTCGGTGCCATCTCTTCCATAAATAAGCAATGCACATGCACCCAGTCATACACGTGACATGAAAATGTGGCTCATCAGTCCAGATCATCTTTTTCCAATGCTCAATGGTGCATTTCTGATGCCCACATGTCCCATGTAGGTGCTTTTGACAAGCATGGACACTATGACCAGTCTGCAGCTACACAGTCTGAAACTACAGTGGGCCGTGGATTGACACCTTTCTATCATAGCCACAGTAGCTCTTCTGTGGTATAGAACCAGAAGTGTTAGTCTTTGCTTCCTGTTTCAATAAGCCTTGATTGTCCATATTTCACTGGTTGGACCACTTTTGGTAGGTACTAACTACTGCATGCTGCAAAAGACCAGCCCTTTTAAAGATGCTCATATACAGTCTTCTAGCCATTACCATTTGGGTAAACATAAAAGGGGGCATTTGGTTGGCACTCTTATCCAGAGCGACAAACACTCCTCCTCGAACAACTGAGGGTTAAGTGTCTTGCTCAAGGACACAATGGTAGAAAGAGAAGGTTCAAACCTGCCCCTTTGTTGCTGCTGCGTTCACAGGCATGTGATTTACCCACTAGGCTACTACCACCCTGAGGCCCAGTCAGACCCTCATGCTTACTCATTTGTCCCAGCTTCCAACACATCAACTGACTGTTTACTTGCTGCCTAATATATCCCGGTATAATTAATATATAAATGTTATTCACATCCCCTGTCTTAGTTTTATGTTTCTGATTGGTGTAATTTATGTGTATATTCCAGCTGCACTGTTCTTTTAGATAAACTTAGAAAACAATTTAGATACAGTTCAAATTTCACTCAGATCAGGGGTGTGGAACTCCAGTCCTGGAGGGAGGGCCGTGGACCAGCAAGCTTTGGTGATCTCCCTGCTCAGAAACACCTGGTTCACCTCACCAGTTAATTGTCATGTTTAGTAAATGTGTCTGAGGAGGAGAACCATCAAACTGTGCTGGATACCGGCCCTCCAGGGCCGGAGTTTGACACGCCTGACTCAGATCAAGATTAAGGTAAGAAGGAGTTTGCTCAAAGTAGGCCTAATTGTTTGCCATTGCACTTCCACTAGTGGCTGGGAATAAACTGACATATCACTGGAATTTTTGTGCTAAGGGTCATAATCAGCATGTATGACCATGACCACCAGAATTAGATAATGATTTCTTTTAGAGTTACCCAAGTTATTGACCATATAAATGTGAGGTCATCGTTATTTTGAGAAATGAAAGGGTAAGCGCACAGGCAGACTTATTAAATTATACTGAAATACCTAATACTTCCTAGCTATTAGGCAGATACTTATTTATTCTTCATTATTTTGGATAGTTATTTGTATTGTGCCATGTCTAGTGATAACCTGTGTTACAGCAGAAAAATACATTGGAGACCTCCAGCTACCAGATAGTTATTAATAGTTAAAAAGGCAGTAGGAATAAATAACAGCTTTATATGTCCCTCTCTATTACCGAGCACAGAAACTGAGTCTGGACTGTAAAAGAAAGGAATGATTCCTGTTTTGATATGTGAAATGTAGGGCATATGTGTTAATGTTTACCATATTGTCACTAACATTTATTATAAGATATTTTACTATGTCCTTTTTTTAGCACTAAAAGACAAACATTCTGGGTCCAAACATTCTTCATGCTTGTTATTATTTAAATGTCTATGTTTTGTTCTATGTTTACATCTGCTACTGTCCTGAAACGGTAAGAGTTCTTGTTTTAATGCACCTTTTCCCCGTAGGTGTGAAGAGAATAGCTATTTGTGGGTTATTTTCCACTGCCATGTCAAACATGCCATATTTTATCCAACCAGATGTTAACCTTTTGCCTGGAATCTAACAGCTTCTTGCACTGATTCACTTCCACTGCAAAAGCATTGCTCTGCTTGATGGTTCTGTATCAGGAAATTCTGAGCAGCAAAGAATACCAAATAAGCTGCTGCAGTTAGGCGGCAGCACTAGGCGGCATCTAAATCATTGACATTAATGAAGATTTTCTACAAGCTGATGTGACAAACAGAGAGAGGTAAATACATTGGAAAAGCTTGTGCATCCCAAGCGAGACAAATCGCAGTGCAAAATGACATTCAGCTTGATCTTGGAGAGAGGATGCCGCTGAAATAGGGTGTGAAATTGATTCCATGAAGTGAATCAAGATTTAATCTGCCCTGCCATAGACAACAAGGTAGAAATATCTTCCCCTTAGAAAAAAATAAACCTTTGGTGGTACGTGACTGAAGACGTAAAGGCGCGCACACACACATACAGCGAGATGTGTACAGCTGCACTAATGTAACTGTATGGCTGTAACAGATGTGTTCTCCTATAAAAGGTAAACAAACCTGATATAAGACATTTCAAAGCTTTATATAGAATTAATACGGATTTTCTATTTCAGATCAGGAATGAGACAGAATCTCTCTCTCTCTCTTTCTCTCTCTCTGTTTCTCTCACTGTGTGTGTGTGCCTGTATGAGTACACATGCATGTGTGCACAGGCTTCTGTGTTTTGTGAATTGTGTGTATATCCATGTGTTTTGTATATATTAGGAATGTCACTATAGATTAAATGAGTAATTGAGCAATCTGGCAATTATTTTCGACAATCTGTTGTACATCCAAATCTTTAAACATTGACTTATCAGAGTAATGATATTCAGTGCAAAGATTCTGCTATTCTCTGCTAAAAATACTTCTTATAGAAATGAAATACATGTGGCAATAAATATCTGTCCATCAGGCTCTGTTTCTTACTGTAAGAGAGACCAGTAGACCAGCAATTTCAAATATGCATCATATAAAATATGCCTTATATGAATTAGAACATTTAATTGAAAGAATTTTAAGCACATTTTAATGCCACTTTTTGAAATCTATAAGTAATGGAATTCACTGAGAATGTAAAATTGTATTAATTATATTTATTTTGATTGGATCACATTATCTTGATGACCCCAGTATATGTCCAATGTGTGTGTGTGTGTGTGTGTGTGTGTGTGTGTGTGTGTGCATTCCTGCTCAAGAAAAATGAACTTTTACATCAGATTGCAAATCTTCAGTCTACTGGAGGAAATGACTGAAAAATAACCCCAATTAGAACAAAAGGACAATAGAGGCAAAAGCAAATGAGGTTTGAAAAATTGAAGAGGACTAAATGTGGCTGCAAATGCGATTCTCCCTGTCTTCTTACCAATCCCAAAATAATCCCCTGAATGGATTTGCCTACACAAAAGGAAAAAAAGCACATGATTACTGTGTTGTCTAATTTGCCAGCTGAAAATTGAATGGAGCACAGCATAGTGTTTCAGTAATGCTATTCTCTCTCTCTCTCTCTCTCTCTTTCTCTCTCTCTCTCCCTATCCCCCTGTCACACTTTTTCTTTCCTTTTTCTGTGATTCATCTCTCTCTGTTTCTCTTTTTTCTCCCTCTCTTTCTCTCTGATTCTCTTTCTCCGACGCTATTTCTCTCTCATGCATACTCCTTTTTTCTCCGTCTCTTTCTTTCTTCTCTTTCTCTCTTTCTCCCTCTCTCCCAGTCTCTCTCCCTTTTCACACATGCATATGAAGAGCTCTTCATTGTTTCATAAACACACACACACACACACACACACACACACACACACACACACATACACACGCTCACAAACAGGACAATAAAAAAATGGTATAGGCAAACGCAGCATTAGATGAAGTCTTTGACACCATGTGGGCCCAGAGAGATGTACATCGCATTAAGGGAGCGTACACTGTGGGCCTTTTCTGTTAAGCTCCAGGCCTAATTGAACAGTCGGCGGGTTCAGTAAGGCTTCAGTAGCATCTTAGAGCAGAGCTGAGTGGGAGGATACAGAGTCAGGGCTCATTCATTATATGTGATGACCTTCATAGAGTCATACATTAAACAGCCATTTAAAACAAGACTTGAATGCTGAAAAATGTAACAACACAAGGAGGATGCCTGCTGACCATAACGTTTGTTCTCTTTTTCTGGTTGTAAAAATGATGTTACCCTACTCTGCTTTGCAAGAACAACTTTCAGACAGGTAAAATGATTCCGGTTGTGGGCTTACAGAGCTCAAAATGAGATCTTTGTTTGGATTGTTCAAACATGCAACCCATTCAGCCACCCAATTTGTCATTTAACAGCACAGAATTAAAGATCACAATTACTGGCCCTGTGTCCATAATCTCATTTCATTGTCCTTTTGAATTCATAAGAGTGCTGAAATAATGACATATTGGTGGAGAAAAATACATTCCTTCGCTGGACGAATTGCAAATACAATTAAAAGTGTGGCATTGAGTGGGTCACATTTTAGGAATGCACTATAACTCAAATGGTTTGACATAATTGGCACTTAAAAGGCTTTCAGACTGTCCCTTCTCTTCAGATGTGAGTTTAATTGTCCAGAATATGATTATTAAAGAAAAGAATCCCTTCATTTATTAAATTAACAGCTCAGAAAAGAGAACTCTAAGTACTTAACGTTCATTAAGGTCCCGTGTGGGCCGCTGAAGGTAAGCTGTTTATCTGTTCAAAGGGACAGAAGAGGCGAGTGCTTGCTGAGAGCCAAAGGGGACACAAGGCCAGGTTTTCCAACCAAGCAGGCCTTTCTAATGAGCACAGACTTACATAAAGTCTAGTGTCAGATAAAGGAACTTGAATATAAATCCAGGAATAGTCACTGTAAGACAGTGGTAACTTTACACAAAGTGGTAACTTTACATGAAAAGAAAGCATCTTTCTGTGGAAGTTAATGTAAGGAAATGTCCAAACTATTTTATACTATTTCTGTTGTTTCTATCAAGTTATATTAAGAAAAAGGAAATGTGGTGATACAGGATGTCACACAATACACAATGTCAAAATAAGCACTTTCATCTCTATTTCTGTCACTTTTATATGTATATATTCTCTATAGTATCATTATAAACAGGGTTTATTAAGGATTTGTTAGTAAAAGCCATAGTTTTATATAATAAACAAACAACATATTGCCACTGTCTGTCATATCATAAATGTTGTTTGCTTGTATCTCATAAAACTGTACAGGAGATCTTTACAATGTTTTTAAAGACCATTTTCTGCTCTTTAAATGTTTTCTCTGGGCACTCTTTATGGCATTTGTAAGATTTAATGAAACAAAAACAAACATCATCCATTTTACATGCCCATTTTCCAATGTATTCATTTCCAATAAAATTAAACAGGCTCTCCTTGTTACGGTGCCTTTAAAACTAGTGTGACTATGTAAATGATCTCTGTTCTAATTGGTTGCCTGTGAACTGGTACCAAACCTAATTATCTCAGACCTGCTGCAATATGTGTCATGATTCTTTCACTAAATTTTCACCACTGTACCGTCATAATAGGAGGTCTCATTTCAATAACTGAAGCTATAAGATTGCCTCCTCTGCCCACTGCTTGCTGAGATCAGTCAGTTTCGTTCAAACGCTCTTTGATTTTGGTCCTACACATCTTGCTACTTTGATGGCAAGGGGGATCTGAGAGGAGAACATTCTAGCGAATCATTTTGCTTAGGCTGCTACCCTGTGGCTAGAAAGGCTTGGAGGACACGGAGGAGCTGGGCTTTAGCTTTCAGGCCATGCCAGAGGAAGTGCCTTCAAGTCATGCTTCCTCATGTGGACTGCCCTGGAAGAGACAAGCCCCCACTGAGAGACATTCATTTTGGAACACATGGAATCAGAATGCGTGTGATGCATTTGTTAAACTCAAGCAGCATTCCTAAAGAACTTCACTTTTTTTCAAATATAATTTAAAGATCACAACATTGGGCTTTATTGTGGCTCACGAATGTGCTTTTAATAGCCTTTAGCACGGCACTGAGCACATTGAGGTGTCCTGATGAGACAGTGTTGAACCCTCTCTCCTTACCCTGTAGGTTTCTGACATTAAACCATGAAATAAATCAAAACCAAAGAGAGGTTCTTGAGGAAAAGAAGTGTTTTCCAAAGGCCATGAAAAGGACAGCAAAGTGGGCAACATCTTATTGTCTGTGAACACTCTGGTTTATTATTCATTCTGGAGGGTTCACATTCTTTGCACACTTTACCAATACACTGCTGTCAATCTATTGTCAATCTATTGTCTTGTTTCAAATGTACATCCCATTCACACTACTGTTACACTGCTATGTTGACAATTTTTTGCATTGTTTCTATCATTCCTTGCACTTTGTTCAATGCTGCGAACCGGCTCCCGTAGAATAATCATACCTATGGTACAACACTAGTCACTCCCATCCACACTATACTGCTACATTACTGTTACATTGGTATTTTATATTTTCTTCGTGGTAACAAGCTCTCTGTTGAAGATTGTATGTTATTATATGTTACACCAGGGTCAGTGGAGAAACATCTCATCACACTGTGTATGTGTTCACAGCTAGTGCTGACAATAAAGTATCCTTGAACCTTGGTTAGCAGAGATGTTTGAAAGACTGAAACAACAAAACGTTTGTTCTAAATAAATGCATTACTTGCAGAATTCAATCTGCACTGCAATAGCTGTTCAATAGCCTTTCTCAGCACAAATGGGTCATTGTCTTTTGTTCAGAAAGGTCAGGAGTATTCATACTGTACACTAACCAGTAGAAATCTCAACAGACTTTACCTTGTTTATTCAGTTTATGGTAGCTGTATGCATAGAATCCACAATAAAGGCATCAGTGCATTCAGCTTTACTGAGCACATCATGTATAAGAGATGAGAGAAATATCTGTACATCATATACTGCTCATAAAAATAAAGGTTATTAAATGGTCTTTGACTAGACATGTGGTTCCATGGAACATTATTTGATTGGTATTGAACCCCTCCATAATGTGGAGGCACTTTGAGATGAGAAAATGTTCTTCACATTTTCACAATTCATGTCCAAAATTGTTATTTGAAGAATCAACTGTTCAAATGTTTTTGTGCCTTCCATAGAACTCGCTGCACCTGACTGTGATATGTAGTCATGTACTGATACAGAATTGTTACAGTTGCTGTGGCAGTTACTAATAATTCTTATGAAACATACGTTACATTAACAACCGTCTCAAAAAAGCTGATTTTTTATGACCTTTAATACCAATCAGTGTTTTGCTTACAACTTTGATTTTTTGCTGCGGGCAAATATGTATAGTTTTGTGTGAACATCTAACTGAACTTTTTGTTTTTCTAAACAAAAACAAAAAAGTAAACACATCCTCTATAGGGAACAAAAGTTAAATACTACATTTTTTAATTAATTGTGAGGCATAATTTTATTTATAATCTTGTCAAAATCCGTAAAAAATGAGTAAAAGTGCATTAAAACATGCTGTGTTTCCTGTAGAGGATGTGTACTTATTTTCACAAATATACATAATCCAACCTTAGAATAGAACGTGTTCCATGACAAGTACACCAAACACCCTGTCATAACAGAGTTTACATACAGATCACACCACTGATTGGTTTCGTCATGTGTTTATAATTGAATACACTCAGTTTCAGGGCTAATACACTGGTGGCAGGCATTCATCATGCCAAAACACATTAAAATATGCTTTTGCCACTTTCACAACTTCAGAATAGCACACATAATCTATTCTAAATTAAGTGGCCATAGACACCCACTCACATGCATGTGCCTTATTCTAATGGCACAAGCACATGCCCGGTGTAAACAGGTCTTAATACGCCACCAAATGTTTTATTCATGAGTGCAAAGGTATCTTCACACATGAGCTATCATATTTCTCGCCGCTCATTTATAGCTCTCGTGTGCGAGGCTTGCTAGGCCCAGATAACGGGGGAAATTGCCTGGAGGGCAGAGACGACACTGCAGGAAGTAACGCTGGCTATCATAACGCCCAGCTGGAGAGATGACAGAGAGAGAGAGACATTTATCAGCGCAGCAGAGGCACCTTTCAGCACACCCACCCCACGAACATCTCTATGCTACTGTTCTCGCTCCTCTATTCCTCCATTTCTGACATGTTCAAAAATTTTATGTACAACGTGTTGACACCCAACGTTAAACAGAATGAGCATCTGTTAAAATAGCCGTTCAGACAGGACTGTACAGCTTTAAAGACTGGACTTGTGTGAGCTACAAGAAAAAAAGGTAACAGGAGGGCGTTGGAGAATGAGTGTGAAATTGTGAGTGGCCAAACTTTGGTGCATACAAAGTGACTACTGGATTATCCTGTGGTTAACTTAACTTCAAATAAGACAACACTGTGGATACACTGTGATGTCCAGCAGATAATACTTCAGAATTGCTTTTATAGAAAACTGATTAGGATTATTATTGGACACTTTGTATCATCAGAGTATAAGTCTTTTTAACATTAAAAATCTATAAGACTGATACAGAGAACAGTTGTGTTGACACATTACAGTTATGTGTTGCTGTCCATATTGCTGAAACCATGCAATAATTTGTCTCTTTCAGTGGTGCTCCAACTATAAAGCTACGTTACACAGCTATGTTCTGCTATCCATTTCTGTGGTCCTGAAACTACACAGTAGTTTGTCTCCATTCATTGTGCTGAAGCTATACAGCTGTTTGCCCCTGTCCATGGTGCTGAAACTACACAGTGATTTGCCCCTTTCCATGCTACAAGGTAGTTTGTCCCTGTCCATGGTGCTGAAACTATATAACAGCATGTCCCTGTCCATGGTGCTATCCAGCCCCCACTGTAAGTGGTGTTGACACTGCTACACCTGTGGCTAGAAATACACTTACATTCTAAATGTGCTCAATTTTAACTAAGTAGAGTGTGACAAATAAAACTGGTTTGAGGTGAACAGGGTGCACACCAACGATCATAAGTCTTTGTGCCTAGTGAATTTGTTTACAGCACCAACATAGGATTGACTCCTAAGTAGAACACGTCAAGTACATGACTAAGGAGGAGTGCAGGTTTGCATACCATAACATCAGTCTGCCCTGATCAATGGCTTATCAATGTTATCACAGTAAATATCTGGACGACAAATGCATGGTTTGCAAGACAAGCACCACATTCATAGTTAACTCATACTTACTGTGAACAAGTGCACTCACCCCAGTGCTTTATTTTAGTTTAATCTAATGGTACAAATTGTCAGAGAATGCTGAAAAACTTCATGTAAGACAAACGATGGCTTACTTCTTCTTTTGTAGTTAAACTTGCCCTCGTTATTTGTAAGAGTTATGTGCAAAGTGGTCATCAAAACAAACTAACAAGAGTTGTGTCAAATACCCTGAAGTGCAGTTCCTTCTTTCATGCTGTGATCTGTTCAGCAACCCCACAGCGAAAGAACACATCAGCCACAGAGTCACATTTAAAACCGGCTTGACTTTTATTGCAGATTACAAATGTGCTTTAGAAATGGCATGTTTTGTCCTTTATATACCTGCAAAGGGAGACCGGTCTGTTCATCTTCGTTGACAAAACCAAAAACGTTCTGTTTCTTTTTTTTTTCTTTTTCTTTCTTTTCCCCAGAGAGACAAATTCACTTCATTTCCACTTATTTTTGCATCAACTCTATCAAAAATGATACCATCCAAAAAGAAAAATTGACACCGCAATCTGCAAAAGTATTCGAAATTGAAAAAAATGAAAGAAAAACAAAAAAACAAAAACAAAAAAACGTAAAAAGAGAAACAGACCTGTGATCAGTAAAGCTGCAAGAAAAGTTTCACGTTAAAACGTCACCAGGAGAGAGGGTTCATAAAAATGACTCCTTTAAAGAAAAGAGAGAGACGAAATGAAAGCAGCAGCTGCTTCGGTGGGTGACGGTGCACCGAAACACGAAAATGACAAAACTCTCACTGCACACCACCGCAAAATACAGAGCAAAGCACAGTTACAGCAAAAGTATACGTTAGGAAACAAAAAGGGAGGAAAAAAGGAGGTTTTTGCCAGAGCGATTCTTTTTAAAAACCAGTTTCATCATATTTGACATCACTGGGCCACAGAGAGTCACTCAGCAGCGACCAAACCAACGACTCAGAAATCACTGCATGCTGAAAACTTGGACTGGAAAAACGAGACCACTTCAAATTTCACCGTTCAAACACCAGCGAAAGGAGGAAAAAAAATAAAAAAAGAATCGAAAAGACCAAAAAAAAGGAATGCTTACCCCCAAAAAAGAGGCCACTGGAAAGGTACTCACCGAGCGGGAGTAAAATGTTGCAATAAAAATGTGTTATGGCCCAAAACACGGAATGGCGGTGCGAGAGCCGAGACGAAGCGCTTCTCTCTCTCACTCTCTCTCTCACTCTCTCCCTCTCTCTCTCTCTTTCTCTCTCTCTCTCTCTGTAAGCCTCAGTCTCAGCTTCTCCGCTGCTGTCATGTGACTCCGCCAGCCTCAGTCCAGCAAAACCGAGCCGATCCTTCTCCTGGCTCACTCAGCCCGAGACTGAAACACGAGCGTGCGTCCTCCTCTACTTTTATTTCTTTCCTCCTCCTCTCCTCTCCTCTTCTCTCCTCTCCTCTCTTCGGCGTGCACCGGCGTGATGTCAGTGCCAACGTAACGCCAAAACAAATCTGCACGAGCGAGCGTGCGTGAGTGTGAGCGCGTGTGAATGTATTTTCGTGCTCATGTGAGTGTGTGTGTGTGTGTGTGTGTGTACATCGCTTTCGTCATCTATGTTCAGCTCCGGGTGTGTGAGTACAGGGTCGAGAATGGTGTTCACGTGCAGGACTGTGTGACGGTGTCGACACTCTGGAGGAAAGAAACAAGCAGAAACCCTTTATTGGTGCCAGACGACTGCAAGGACTCAAATCTGGCTAAACCATTTGCCTCTTGTCTCTGTGTATGAGTATGTGTGTGTGTGTGTGTGTGTGTGTGTGTGAAGAATTGTAAGAGACTGGAAGCTCAGATACACTTCTTATAAATGTAAAACATGGAGTAAATGGCAGTTGTACAGAATTAATCCTGTGAACTTTTAGATAAGGTTAATATAACGAAAGACAATAAAGTAAGAGGCTTTGCAATTAATACATTTATTAATAGTTATATAATAATTGCAGAGAAGCACACACAAAGCACATCTAGAGCATTTTCACTTATTAAAAATCAACATGAAACATTCCTCTCTGTAGGCCAGCAAGGCCAGGCTGCTTCTAAGTTAAACACACTGTGCTTTCAAGCTCAGAGCATGTAGATAATCAAAATGAGTTATTGCAAGTATGTATGAGTTATTGCAAGTATGTCTATTAATACTTTTCTCAGCTTTGGCGCCAATGTTGAACAAACATTCCCTGACTGTCAACACTACTGAGACCCTCAATGTCTTCAGACCCAGCTCTTCACTGAGTGCTGAGGACAAAATCTGCATGTTCATGACATAAACTAACTTCACAAAACTGTCTTCTGCATGTGTGGCCCTGGTGGAGCACTAGTCTCTGACAGAATCTTAGTATTCTAGCAGCTCTTAATTTTACATCTAGGCCTACTAGTATGAGGGACCTGTTTTTGAAGACCACAAAACACCCACATCGCTCTGGATAAGAGCACCTATCAAATACTGTAAATGTAAATGCAAGTATCCATCTCTCCAACTTTAGACCCAATCAACAACAAGTTCAATTTCTAATGGGGTCTGTGAAGACACTCGACTGATTTCACCTTCTAAGGTTTTTTCAGTAGCATTGAAACAATTGTGAACATATAGTGTTTGGTTGTATAGTTGGAACTACAACTAATGGCACAAAGGATAGTTCAGTCACCATTGCTTTGTTGGATATAACTATAGGTGATGTTTACTTATTATTAACTACTACAGTACAATTAATGCACTTTAGACTTGATACTGCTGCTAAAGCTCTATCCACAGCAGCCACTTACTGATTCACTGACTCCATTTCTAATATATAGAACATTTAAGCCATGCTACAATATGGTTCGTATATTACTTTCTGCTTTTAAACTTTACTTATATTACATTTCCTTTTCATTATAGGGTTTGCACTGGGAGTCCCACTGGACCCAGCAGAAGATTTTTCAGCTCAGGGCTAAGTTTTAGCACAGTGCGTGGGTATGGGCAGATTACTAGCCCAGTGTGGGTGGCTGCAAGACCTTCACACATGTGTATCAAAAATAATGAATAGCCTATGACTAATGATCACATAATAATTAGCATATATAAATAATATAAAAGGATAACAGCAAAATAGCAAAAATAGCAACATTCTACTTAGTTCTGAAGCAGCAGATCGTGTGAAGAACACACAAACTGCATTCCTGTAGGCGATGAAGGTGGAGCCTTTAGACTGTCAGGTGGCCATAGCTGTGGAAGGTGCTAGTAAGAAAGGTGAAAAAAACATGACAATCAGTGGCAGTCAGTTTTGGCAGTCAAGTCTGACATATGGCAATCATTTTTAATCATGGCTAATGGCCACCATTTGCTGTGATAAATGTTGTCTATAATCACTATAGTCATATGTAGAAAACCAAAAAGAAACACTCTGTGGTTTCGTTCTTGATTTGTGTTTGCTGGGAATAAATGGCTCAAACTGAAGCTTGATGACTATCAGTTTCAGGGCTGCTGTTGACAAATAAAGGGTAGGTTTAATTAAATGAAAGAGCAGGTCAGTTGGCGCTAGAGTTGGTGGCTAATGGCCTTGCCTATTATATAAACACTGACGCAAAACATTAAACAGTGTTTCCAGGGAGGTTTAAATGCCTGTGACCATTTCTGTTAGGAAATGCTGCTTTTAAAGCTGAACTATTAACCATTAAGACTTGTCCAGAATGTTAGTTGTAATAATTTAAGGTTTAGCTGCTTTTGTAAGGCGGCCGTGAGCTCACAGGTAATATAATTAATGTATTTCCACCAAGAGTTGTATTGTTCTGACAGAGATGCTTTTTGGAAGCCTGCTGCTTGCAGAAGACATGCTGTCCTTGTGTACTTCCTGTGGTGTGACCTGTGAGAAAGCATACAATTGTGTTAGTTATTCACTGGAGATGAACTAATCCTCTCTGGTTACCTCTCATCCTATGTGTGTTTCAAGCAGTGACTCTTATGCAAAAGCAAGGCTATATCTGCTCGCACGTGTCTTTGTCAGCCCAGATCAAATAGCCATGTTGTCATTTGTCTTGTGCTTAAAACACTTAAAAAGAACAGATACTAAAGAGCAGTATAAAAATTTATGGAGTGAAATAAAGAGGCCACATGTGTCCAACAGAGTCACACATTCATGTTAATCTTAACTTTATTGTAAGACCAACCACATACAACTGGGACCTTCTATTTCAGAGGACTGTAGAGCTACACAGTTTGGTGATTTCCCTGAACAAAACACTTGCGAAACCTGGTAATTAACAGGTGTGGTGGTTAATTGAATAAAGTGTATTTAATTAGGGAAATCTCCTAAATGTGCTGGACACCAGCATTCTGGGACCAGAATTGATGAACTGTAATATAAAAGTGCACAGATGTGAAGTAGAACAAAGTCGAGGAGTAACATACACACTTGCATGGTCAGTGTTTAGACAGTACAATCACCGAAGTCCAGACTATATTTTGCAATTAAACAAGACAATGTAATATAACAATAATGCACAGTATGATTCATGCAAAACAGTATAAACAGTACAGTAGGTACACAGGGAAACACAGCATGAAACAAGTAATATATTGTATGACATGTTGATTGTGGAAAGAATATAGGCCTGAGTAGAACAGCAGTGCAAATGATATGTGATCTGTAACAGCAGAATAGTGCAGCAGCATTATAGCACATTCTAACAGGAACCTAATGAACAATCCTGGAGTGGTGAATGGAGGGACAGTTGAACCATGGATGACTAAACATGCAAGTTTCATTATAGTGCTTTACCTCTGGTTTACCTTTCTTTTCTAGATACCATAGTTCCTATCTGACTTTACTTATAAAGGCTAATCACGGAGTGTTGTGATAGGTCAGTAGGACTAAGATAGAACACTTGTACATGAGTGAGGGGCAGTGGAGTGGTGAGGATGCAGGGAGTAAAGCTGGTGAAGGTGGAGAAGTTCAATTTGGGGTCACCAGTTCAGAGTAAAGGGAAGTGTGAAAGAGATGTGAAGACAAGAATGCAGGCCGGGTGGAACGGATGCAGAAGAGTGGCAGGAGCGATTTGTTTGGTGGAATGGGTGGAGAAGAGTGGCAGGAGTGATTTATGTGGTGGAATGGATGGAGAAGAGTGGCAGGAGTGATTTATGTGGTGGAA
>JBBPDB010000007.1:5255152-5273703 GCA_037974465.1 Brachypetersius altus
ATTCACACTTAAACATAATCAGATACTGTGATGTATTTGTAAATAATCAGGATAAGGGATTTTATCAGTATCATTTTTATCACCCAGGACTAGATAAAGGTATGTAGTTCATTGGCAGTTTATGCTGGAATCTCTTGCAGGCATACCTCGAAAGGGGGAGATGTTCTCTGAGGCAGCGTCCTCTCTTCTGCCTGTCCTCAGTGTCCTTGCGCTTTGGCTTTACTCTTGGCTCTATTATCTCCAGTACCATATGGTGCTCGTTGGAGTTCAGAGAGGAGAGTGCGAGCCACCTCTTGTAATCGCAGCCTCACTAATGACGGATGCCCGGCTGCCGTTTTCAGCAGATGCTAAAACACCGGCTCTCGGCCATTTAAGTGTTTTGTCAGATCAGAGGAGCATGAAATTGGCTCAACTGAGACAAAGTGGAAGTTAATTGGGTGTGGCTAAAATAATATCGGTCCGCTAGCTTTTAATATCCTTTACTTAAAGGTCTTTTAGCCTTTGTGGGTCTCAAAATGGGCTCAGTGCCCCAAAGCTGAGGGGAGTACAAGCACATCTCTGAGTGATCTAATACCTTGAGAATCAGATATGTAATAAGTCAGAAGCATTGCTGTTCCATTTTTACAGTCCACATGGTGCACTGAGAGTTTGCTTTAGTTTTATTGTCTCCACTTCAGGCGCTCTGGTGCACAAAGCCTCCTTCAGAGTTTGTTAAAGCAGCTCTCTCCTTTTACTTTCCTGTGACATCAGAAGTGTCCTTCTGTGCAATTCCAACTGCTACTCTCTCTCTCTCTCTCTATCTCTCTCTCTCTGACACACACCCTTTCTCTGTCTCTCTCTCTCTCTGCTTATTGAAGAGGCCATTGGTTGCCATAGCAACAGACCAAAGGAGCAGGTAAGGAGATTTTAATGTTTTATTTTCTGAGAGATTCAACTCCAGTCCGATCGGTAAATCTGAGAAAACAGAAGGGGGGAAAAACACAACAGATTTAAAGCATTTCCCCATGTCTACAGTGAATGATCTTCCTATCGGCATCTTATTATGTTTGTGGTTTGAGAATACTGGTTTTTTTGCTATTTTACATGTACAGGCAGATAATTGGCTAGGGTAATTCAGTACAAACCCTAGCTGCATATCAAGCATGAAACATGTTGCATATATGATTACAAATGTACTGCTGTGTTTACAGCAAACAAGTAGACATTTGTTCACACTTCTTTGTTCACAGCACATTCTTGACAATGTGACACCTTCAATTAAATTACTGTCTCAGACCCACCTCTCTCTCTCTCTCTCTCTCTCTCTCTCTCTCTCTCTCTCTCACTCTCTCTCTCTCTCTGTTAATTTTATATTGAACTAAAAATAGCAGTGCACATCACATAAAAGAGTTTGAATGGGCCCTACATGTTGACACTGCCACATAATGTGGGTTTTAAGTCAAGTATGGACATGCTGATAGAGTTTTAAATAAGTTGCAGAAGAGTGAGGAGAATTAAGACATAAGAGCATATTTCCCACTGTTCGGAGAAGTAAACAGAGAAATGTGGTCTCCTTGGAGACTACTCAGATGTGAAGTTAGAAGGCTATTGTGTGTGTTTGTGTGTGTGTGTGTGTCAAAGGCTTGATTTGACACACACACAATGATTTTCTAAATAAAAGGTTATCCTCTGTTATCATATTTAATGTTTGTTTTTTTGTTGTTATTTGATAAATATGAAAATGCTGTTCATAACCTTGAAGCCCAGTTTGTTTTTTAGTACTGGTGTCTGTTAGCTGATGTAACAGAATTGGCAGTTTGCATTCTCCTCCAAGCGTGTTGAGCTGCCCAGTGATGATAGCTCAAAATCCTGTGGCTCAACATTTCCCAGCTTGGTAGCATTGTGTGACAGATGGAGTCCTGATGATCCTAGTCCTAGGCTAAATGTTTTGATAAAAATATCTAATCACTTAAAATATGTTAACAAATGTACTAGTATTTTTGCAATAAACAGTGGTATGTAGCTACCCACATAACCCTAAATATCTTATTTAAAACTAGCAAAAAGGCTAGAAATTGTATTCCATTTCCTGCTCACTATAATAATATGCCGAAACTAAATGTTGAATTTATTTCCCTCTTCCAGATGCCTAAGACTCACTTTCATGAGCCAAGTCTTCTGACCACATGAGGCATCAGAAACCCTCTAATTATCAGTAACATCAAAAATCTTTGAGATAAATAGCCTTGTTGAATATACATTTATATTAAATTCATCTCCTTTAAACTGTTTAAACTGAGTCTTAGATTTTTATTTTACATTTAAAATGCTATTTACATGAAAAATGCTTTTTCTATTCAGTTTTTTTAAGACCGTTTTGGCACTGGAACTGCAGATAACATAAATATATCTGTTACCAAGGCAGCTTCTATGATTTTGGTAAAAGAGGAGAACAATAACGTAGCTTAAATGCCTAAATTCTGTCTAAGGTCTTAAGTCATAACAATGACCTCCTCAGTGTTCTTGGAGTAATATATGGTAAAAGAAGAGAAAATGTAATATGATTATTGTTTCAGAATGACAGACACAATGATCATATTAACTTAATGAGTTACTTTTTGTGCTTGTTTTATGCCATAATTGGCTTTAAATGATGTATACATTTTTAGTGAAGCTATGAAAAGTAATGGTTCTGAAAAATGAATGCGTGCAAAGTTCAGTTTAAGGCAAGTTATCCAATCAGAGAAACAAATAAGATTTGCTTGTGTGACGTGAGATAATTTCACTTGCTCCTGGACATAATACTGAGTTAAGTTTTGTTTATGTGTTGTGTAACCTTTAACCAATATTAAATGACTTTTTTCTTCTCATGCAGTTTTGTTTGGCAGTGATTATACTGGAGTGAATTATAGTGAAAAAATTGGACTCTATGGTCTGATTTATTCCTCACAAGGATGTTGAGGCCTGTGAGACACTATTCTCAAAACAGGAGGTTAATTATTTTAAGCACAGTCCATTTGTCGGTACATCAGGGATTTCCTGAAGAGCTGTTCACTATAATAATGCATAAAGTGTAGGACTGCTTTTCAATTAAAGAAGATGTGTGTGTTTGGAAGATTTAAAGGTGTCTACGAAGATGATTCAGCAGAATGTATAATGTACTGTATGCCTCTAATCAAAATTATATCTATATCATACAGTGACTTTTGACAGCAAAAAAAACCCCAGATCTACTTCCATTTAAAGCTGCAGATTTGACATTTCATTATAAGTGCATAGCCTGTTCTGACATGTTGTATAACAGCCATTTAGATGTCTAGCAGTAGGTTTCATTCGGGCTGCAGACACATTTCAGCCGATCATAAACTGCAAAGCCGCATTAGGATTTGTCCGCCACAGTCCACCAAGCTACTAAGATTGGTGAGGTCAGCTGACCTTAATGCTCCACAAAGGCAAATTATTTCTGTTTGGGTTTTGTTTCACGTGTAAATACCGTCACTGGTATGGCAGTAAGCAAAAGAGCCACAGTCATGACCGAATCAGAGAAGCCTGGCATTTTTCCAGCATTCAAATTAGTGTGCCAAATAGGATTATGTTCCTTCGACTAATACTGTGCTAATTAAGATTGATAATGATTAGAGTAATGCATTAGAGGAACAGAATGAAACTGCTTGTTTATGGCACCCTGGCCATATGGACCTGTAAAACATCCCACCACGACACCTGATACTTGATTTCACTCGTAGGCAACCCAGCCGTTTTATTTAGCAAGAGCGGTGCAGCTTAGTCAGCTGTACACACCCAGAAATATTGAGGAACATCAGTAGCGAGGAAAGCATGAAAGGACCGAACAACAGTTTTTTGCATTGCAATGCTAATGTGTTCGCCGCAGAGCTGTACAAGTGGGGCTATTCTAATTAGCCTACATTGAGAAATTAGGCCTGTGTCTCTGGGGTATTTCAGACCAGCTCCCATTGACACAAATGCTGTGAGGGAAAGAAAAAAAATGTGTTAGATCTCTCTCTCTCTCTCTTTCTTTCTTTCTTTCTTTCTCTCGCTCCCTTTTTAATCTCATTCTCCATTTCATTACCTCTCGCTTTTTCCTTTTCTCTCGCTCTCTTTTCTCAGTCTCTCTTATATTTCCTTCTTTGTCCCTCTCTCTTGTCTTTCTCCCCTTTCTCGCTTTCTCTCCCTATCTGTCTCTGTCTCTCTCTTCTTCTCTCTTTCTTTTATCTTTCTCTATCACTCTCTGGACACACTCTCCTCTCTCTCTCTCTCTCTGCCCCCCCTCTCAGTGATATGTGAGGATAACTGCAGCTTTTCTTCCACTTTAGCAGGTTATCTGAGAAACTCTTTACAAGCCCGCAGGGACTTGGAGCTTATTAAATGCATACATATTAATTAATTTTTCAAAACATGCCATGTACACCAGAGACTTGCATTTCCACTAATGATTAATTTCAGCAGCATTGTCAAGCTCACTCACTTGAAAATTCTTAGAGGGCTGTGAAGAAAACGTTAGCGCTCATTACTCCAGACCGCTGAGCAGTACATTATGATGAGCACTTTTCCCTTCATTTGCTGGAAGAACAGCACAATACTGGGAATGCTCTCGACTTATGCTTTGGTTTAGTGACGTTCCAAATGAAACATTCATTTCTCAACGTACTTTGTAAACGTGACTTGAAGTAAAACTATCTGTTAGTAAAATTGATTGTACGCGGGGAAAGTTTTCACTATTTAAACATTTACCCATTGTACTCATCAATCAATCAATCAATCAATCAATCAATCAATCAATCAATAACATTTAGTTAGTATAGGTTCTGGCAAAAATGACTGAAGCTTGTAAAAGACATTAACATAGTTTGCATGTTGTAATTTTACACTAACATTTATAGTTCATTTTTTTTCCCACAAAAGCTGTCCTGTTTAACACTACTGGTTTATTTCACTGTGACTTCCTACTTATGTTGGCAATTAATCTAACATGCAAGGCTTTCTCTCCAACCCCTGAGGTTCAAACCAATGTAAGAACTCACTTCTCTGTATCTACTTAAAATTGGGATTGGTCATTTTTTTGCTTTGTTTCTTTTTTAGTTTCGTTTCATTTCAAGATCCTGTTTTCAACCAAATCATAACAGTGAATTAAAATTAGTATGTCACTGATGAAAACAAAAACAACAATTTTTGACTGCATTTGAAAATATCAGTAGTCATTCATATTGTGTCAGTTTAATAAAGAAATGACTTGGAATTACTTGTTACAATAACGTCCATTAAAAATACAGAATTTTCATATTTGGGAGAGATCAGGTTTTGTTCTTTGTTACTTGTGCCATAAATTCAGAGTTTAAATAAAACAATGATGACAGAAGTTAAAAAAAGATCTAATAATTACACACATAGTATTTAATTATTGTTGGCCTTCTCAGACTTAGAAAGCCTAGATGTTTCCCCTCTGATGTTCACATTTGATGAGAGAAAAGAATAGTATTAGCTTCCATTTGGGGCTTTATAATGAAAGACATTATGCTTAAAATATGCAAATAAACTCTTAAATGTATTTTTTTAATTTCAATTGTGACAATTGGTAGCTTTTCTTGGTTCCTGTGGCTCCATGGTCACCATGGCAATCATATTCTAGGTAGCAGCAGCTCCATTAGTCCAACCTTTTTACAGCACTCCAAGCAGGCTGGACTTCAGTTGCACTGATTCACTGGTTTCCAACCCACTGCACATGTGTAAATGGGAACCTGCAGATAGGCTAAGAGGTATTCAATACTGTTAGAGTACAGTACAGTGAAGCAGAAAGCCATGAACATAAACACCACAGTAAAAGCTGTGTTCTTTTTGGACCTAGGTCAGCATGCCCTTCTCCTGAAGTTCTACAATCCTTCAAAGCCAAAAAACAAGCAAAATATAAGCATGAGACCCTTCTTTGTGTGAAACAGCTTACTGCGTCTGTGAATAAATTCACAGTCAAATAAATATCAAACATAATTGGGTTTGTTTTCTACTTCAGTGGCTCTTTTCCCTTATTGCATTAAGACTTGCAAAGGCTGATTTAATTAAAATAAAGATGGACTGTTTTTATTAATCACACAAGCAAAATAGAGGTGGCATCCATGTGTGAACAGACTTTTTATATCATTACGCCAAGGGAAGGAGGGGAGAAGTTAATAAATAGTAATTGACTGTCTTTGTCCATGACATTTCATAAGTGCACAGAGAGGACTGATAAGACTGGGGGTGTCTTGCCACTGTGGCTCACACACAACTGTGTAAATGTTCCTGAGGCCACTCTGAATGTGTTTTCATTCGATAGAACCCACACCTGTGGTTACGCAGCATCTACATGCATAATTAATGCAAATGAATGCCTCCGACTTTGATCGTAATGTAAATAGTCCAGTAAAAGAATGCAATAACAGTTGTCAGCTGTGTTTGCTAAAATGCATGGCATTGCTTTCGAATGCTAAGAGCCCTGGCACCCTAATTGCTTTGAAATCACTTTTTGTGAAATGCTTTACTTTTAATGCTGCCATATAAAATTTCCAGCAATGCTTTGCATTTAATTTAAATATGGGGTGGAGGTGGTGGCCAAGTGGGTAGGATACTTGCCTCTGGACCAAGAGATCATGGGTTCAAATCCTACCTTCAGTACACCACTACTGGCTTCCTGAGCAAGACCCTTAGCCCCAAGCTGCTCCAGGGAGACTGCCCCCTGTAGTTAGGGAATGGAAGTCACTTTGGATAAAAGCATCTGCTAACTACCATAAATGTATTGCACATTATCACGCTGAAAGAAGCCACTGGCATTACTGAGTACTGTTGCCATGAAGGGTGCTTGGTCTGCAACACTGTTTAGGTAGGCGCTCCGTACTGAAGTGACATCCACATGAATGGCAAGACCCAAGCTTTCAGACTCTGCCTCCACTGTCTGGCCTTCTTCCCATAAAGCATCCCGGTGCCAAATCTTCCCCAGGCAAGCAACACTATGAAGTATAAAGATAGATACATAGATAAATAGATTGACTGAGACGGATGGATATCATAAAAAGGAAAGGTAATTAAGACGTTTTTTAAAAGGTTATTTAAAAAAGTAATCTTTTTAATAACTGCACAAGACTAATTATAAATATGTATGAAAGTGTTCATTGATTCTTATAGATATGCTAAATTGACTAAGACAGAAATAAATCCTCACAAACTGTAGTTCAACTGCAATGTGTCAGTGATCCACATTTCAGATTCCTCATTGGACTTTAGTACAATATTAGTACAAGTTATCAGGAACGCACTTCAAAGCCGGCTCTAAATCAAACAAACTGCCTCAGCTTGAAAGACTTCAGAGAAAACTGTAAGAGCGAGAGAGAAGTGTGTGTGGAAGAGTGTGTGAAAGTGTGTGTGTGTGGGTGTGTGTGTGTGTGTGTGAGACACCCAGACATTTCCCCTGTGGCATCTGAAATGCGTGTAGGACGTGAGAGTGACTCTGCTGCTGGACACACTCTGATCTAGCCTGCACAGCTCGCCTTCAAAGCGTATCATAGGTGAAGGTTGTGTAATTAGCCGGAGTTGGACTTCATGGCAGGTGTCACCACGCATACGAAAAAGACAAGATTGGCCCACGTATCTTCATACTTTCTCTTGCAGCTCTTGTTAATTGACACCAAGGGGAATAGAAAAAGTGATTAAAAGTAAGAAACGGTCCTTAACAGTGTCGTCCAACTGCACATAAATGCCAGATTTTTTCCTCTTTTGCATTCTTTTCACCATTGCAGAAAACCTTTTCCAGTCCCTTTGAAGAAGGCTTCAGATGTTAGAATTATCTCTCTCATAAGTTGCCTGACTTCAGATTTCAAAGCCTCCATTAAGGGTGTTTTTTGACACTTCTTTCATCCGAGTATACTGTGGAAATTGTGTCATTTGTAAACATACACATTAGTGTCTAGCCAGATCAGAGGGAGAGAGAGCACAGATTAAGGTTTTTGAAATCTGATGTTTCAAAGCATAAAAACAACTAAATGTAGCTTTTCATCACTGCTTCATCACCGAAAGTTTGTCCTGACACATTTGAGCAGAAAGTTAGTTAGTGTCTGAACTCTCTAAGAACTGGGACACCAATGTGTTGTTTAACAGAATGTTAGATGAAGGCCTAATGGCACAAAGCAGCACAGGTGGCTCGGTGTGATTCTGGGAAAGAAATGTTCAGAATCCTTTTGACAATGAATCTGTGAAACTGAGACAAAAAAGATAAAAATGTATCTGATCCACAATGTCCCTCATATTCGTTTCCTCCAAATCAACACCCCGCTGTGCCTCGGCCACTTTTGTCAAAGTAGTGTTCAAGTGAGCAACTAGACAAATGAGTTGCAGGAAATTTTCTACATTATTGCATTCTGCACCTGAATTAACAAGCTATGCTGTGATTTAATTTACAACCATGAACTCACATGTGTTCTCCTGACTTGGAAGAGAGGTCAGCTTTAAAGTTCCTCAAGAGGATTGCGAGCTTTCAGAAAGCTGGCTTATTCAGCACTGTTCAGATGTGTTTCATTTACCAGAGGGCCAATTTAAAACGCATTAAAGAGAACACGTTTGTTTCACAATATTCAAAACATTTGAACTAACGTTAGGTAAATGTGATTACTACTGTTAGAGATCAACCAGTACAAAGTAATGAACTGCACATAATTATCTATTCTTGTAACAAAGTCGCTTAACCCATGGCAATTTTAAATCTTATAATCACAGTGCAGTTACTGACTTAATAAGACTTGCTTGCTTCTCTTGCATAGCTCTAAAAGAGAAATAATAATTCTGTTCAATGCATTTAAATAATTTTCTTTTTATAGACTAAAAATAATGTATGTAGTATATAATGTGCTTGTGTTTTACTAGCTGTGACAGCTGACTGTGCACCTTTGACTACGAATCTGGCATGAGTGCTGTATACTCCGCGATTAACCTGTCGAAGCGTCTAATTTGAATTTGATAAATAAAGACCCCCCAGGCTGAAAAAGAGCGAGTATCAACCTTTCATACATTACATACAAACAGGACGGACTGGGCACTTTTAAACAGATGTTTTTTACACTACTATTGGGTTTTATCTTCTTGCGTCCAGATTTCTGTTAGTTTCAATGAAGTAAAATAAGTAATTTAATTACAGTTCTAGAGACATTATTTATTTCTAAATAATGCATTTAAAGGTTCGTTTTTTTTTAATAAACTGGTGAATTGTCGGATCCAATCAGAACACTAACTCCAGACTCCTTCCCTCTTCCGCACTCTGACTTCTAATGCAGTTTCAATCACATGACCCATTCAGATTTGCATTTTTCGTATTTTTTTTTTTATTTACCTGATTTTTGTTACCTTTTGATTCCCACCTCACCCCTTTTTTATGTTTGCTGATTCAGATTTGCATTTCTGGACTCTACTCTTGGACTTTTTTTTCAGACTGCCCTTTGGGTTTGGAGCTCCAAGTCTGTCCAGTATCTGTTTATTATAATCTGCAGATTTACAGAATAAATCTTGTTGCTTGTTTAACTCCATGCTTTGGTCTATCTTGGGTCTACCTGATATGATTACACACCAGTTACTTTAATTCTCGAGTACTGAAGTTAGTTTGCTACAGGCATGTGGAGGGGGCTCAGGCACCTGCACTTTTTAGTAAGGCTTGTACCTTTGTATACAAATGCTTTGTTTTGTTTGGTTTAATTTCCCTTGACCCCATTGACTAAAGTTTTTGTGATACATGGCTCACATATTTCCCTTGTCCCCCACATCCCACACAACCCATGGGGCTAATAAAGGGTTGTCCTGTCTTGGAAACAAATTATTTAATGCCCCTCACCTTAGTTAGAGCACCTACTCATTTAAAGGACTAACTCTCGTAACATCTAATCTGTTACCATAGAAACATAGCCTAAGTGATATCATAACAATTGTATCTTGAAATACTCTTGAACGTTGCATCTTAAGAGACATGTGCTGGGATGCTATGATAAATATTGACCCAAGACAAAACCCGTTCACCATAGTTAAAGCAAACCACAGGGGGTCATAACAGTGGATGACCAAAGAATATCACATCTGAAGCAGGAATGTCTGTAATATGTTTATTCTCGTATTCAATGTGGCTTTAAAAATGACAGAGGGGTAGGAAAATATGTGTCACAGTTATTCTAACATCAAACACTTTATAGGTGTTTGGGTGGTTCTTGACCTTTGATTCACCCAGTATTTTCAGTCACAATTGCCAATAGCTAAAAACATCAAGAATATTTGCCTTGATTATGTTAAATATGTGAAAAAAGGAGGAATTCAGCAAAAATAATTTACCAAGTCACAAATCTTAAAGCAGAAAGGTCTTCAGGGATGAGGACTCGAGTCTGAGACTCGGACTCGAATCACACTTAAGTTGCACAAACAAAGACTTGTGACTTGACCTTAGGCTTCCCTCAGCGACTCGAGACTTGACTCGGACTTGGGTGTTGTGACTTGTGATCAACAATGTTCATTTCACGGAATTATTTATTCATATACCACCTCAGTTGTGAAATGTGCTACAATGCAAAATATGTACAGCAGTAAATAAAACAAGTCTACAGAGGCATCCTAACTTCTCCGATTCCGCCAGATTTTTCACCCTGCAGCAGGACACTGACCTCAGACTTTACTAAAGCAATTATAGAGTTTTTCAGGGCCTCAAAGGTAAGTGTTGTTGACTGGAAGAGACGTAACCCAACCTGAACCCCACTGAGCATGCATTTTACTTACAGAAGACAAACTGAAGGTGAAAAGCCTGTGAAATGAGGAGGAACTTAAAACAACTGAAGCATTACAGGTCGAGTAGTGCCTTACCGCGTGAGGTACACTGTATTTGGTGATGACTACATATATAAACTTCAGACAGTACAAACTGCAATGGATTTCTGTACGATTCATCCAACAGAGCTGAAACTTCGGATCAAAGCTGACGTAAAGGGCCAAAACAATCAAAAATGATGTCACATTCCTATTACTTATGGGTTGTATAGTAACCCTTGAACATTGAAAAAAGACTAGAGAGCTTGTAACTTCCTGCTGCTGTTATTATTTCATTGGATTCCACTGTTTTTTTATCCCCGACAGGTCTGGACTGGGACAAAAAATTGAGACTGGCCCACCAGGCTGTCAGGGGGAGGGATGGGGGGTGCTGACAGAATTCTACGCCAGCCCAAATTTACCATTGGCCCGGTTTGCCCAACGTCCAGTCCAGCACTGATCCCAGACTAAGACAACAAGATACTGTTATCTTAGTTACACATACAGAAAAGTCGTTACTTATTGAAGTAACTGAATCTTTAGCTTGTTAAAACGTTGCAAATAGCATACAAGATTATTAAAGCAGTGAGTAAACTAACACAACGATATCGGTATGCTGTCATTTTATTGTCAGAGTGATTGACATTTTCCTCGTCTTTTCTTCTCACAGTCACAGTTAGAAAACCAGCGCAAATGTCATCGCTCATGAAAAGTTTCACACTTTTTTCGACATGAGCCGTCTGGCATGAGTCACTGATAAAACTGCAGTGAGCTTTACACCTGTCTACCTGTCACACTCAACATTTACCTATGAAATAAGCAAATTGCTTTATGTATTCAGTCCAAATGTGCCATTACAGTTTTTATGTCACTGCCAAATCAAGATTCAAGCTTGTCATTCTATTCTGCATCATGTCTTGCAAACTGAAAAACATCAGCGTAAGAATGTCACACTTACAGATAGAAGAAGATAAAAATTTAGATACAAGCCACATATGAATTAGCACATAAAAAACCTCTTTTCAATATTTGCATCGAGCACATAAATATTTACTGCTACGCATCAACAGATGAAACATTAATAGAACGAGGTGTCAAGTCACCTTCAAAAGGCAAAGTATAACAGCACATGAAAACAGCACTGCACATCACGAATTAACACCTAATTAGTGGGCATCAATTTTGTTTATTAGAAGGGATAAATATAAAAGCTCTCTCAAGTACACTGAGTCATGCAGCAGGTGCCTCGTAGGATGCCATTATTTGGTGTCACAGAATGTCGTTGCTTTTTATTTCTTTTTGGATACGCTGCTCACTTCAAACTGAAATACAGTAATACCACATGCTGAGGAGATATTTCAAATTTAGCTTTGTGACACTCTCTGGTAAGATACAAATAATAAATGTGATAAATAAGCTCAAATGTATATTTGAAATAAAATCTGTTTAAGGACAGTTACATTTTTAGTGCAGAAAAAAAATCCTACATGTACATCTTTTAAAAACACCACCTGGCTTTTACTTTTATGAGGAATTCAGTTATAATGAATACACCAAAAAAAAAATTTAACAAAATAAATAAACTCATCCTGAGTCACTGTCTGACTGAGTGACTGAGATGTCTCTAAATGTGCATGTGCAAGCATCGCCTGAGACAAGCTATTAAACCTTGCCGGGTCTTCTTGTCAGCTTCTAATAAAGGCCACTGCACACCACACAAGGCACAGCTATATCACATAGAATACATCACAGTGAGAACAGAGACAAGTGCCAAGTTGAATTTCATTTCTGGTCTGATTCTGGATTTAATTTAACACAATAATGGCATAATGCTGAGTGGCGGGCAGCAGCACCCACTGAACTCGAACAGCTCTTGGAGTCGGCGAGTCCTGCTGCACAATGTCGGCTTACAATTTCATTAAACAATGGTTTTGGATTTTTGGAATTTGTGTGGTGGCCTTTGTGGAAATCGTTCAAGTAATGTTTGTAAAATAGCTACAATAGTAAACCTGATATGCATCAGAAAACCTCTTGCCCAGTCCATTTCCCTTTTCTTATAAATGTATCATTTTGGAGATACAAGCTTTTCTAACAGCTATGATAAATTTGTGCTGCTTTAAAAACATTGCTTATGTTTCATATAATAATGAATGGGTCTGTACCTAATTATTTTATTTCCATCGAAGTTTCTGCAATATTTCGTTCCGTTCTTGTAGGTATATGTGTCATAAAACTGGCTTTATCTCTTTCCCTCCCCACTCTTGATTGAATTCTCAGCATTCATGGAGTCTGGCTTGTTTCTGTGCTCAGCAGAAATCTACTACAACTCATCAACATTTAGATCCCATTAAAATTATTTAAAAGGGCTGTTGTAATTCTACCATCTCTGTGGGGCTTTGCCTCTGCCTCAGGGGTCTGTGCGACCCATCTCACCTGTGTGGTCAGCCAAATGAGGCTATTAGTGTGACGGTCCCCCTCCCTCCTCACCAGCACTGGAACTGGGCCATGGGTACATAGACAGGGTAGAGCAGGGAAAGGCATGGCTGTCTGATTACATTTGGCTGAGCTCCTGAAACCAGGTCTCCGTGTGAATATAAATGGCATTAAAGGCTTCACCTGTGTATTCAGATCAAAGGCTACCCAGATATCTGTTTATTGCAGCATTGTTATGGTTTTGAAACCAATGCGATGTTTAAGAAAACTTTAAAGAAAGCAGGGTGGGTAGCAAGGCAAGTGATATTTAGATGTGACATCCGTACACCTCATGTAAACTCTGCAGTAATGCGACAGCACATATGCATGCTTGTGACCTCTTTAATGCTGATTTGTTTATCCTCACACTGACAGGCATTGAGAACACCAGACACCTCCTTTCAGCCAGCTGTCAAAGTATTTCTTTGCCATCAGCATCACATTATATTTTCACCACAGCCATGTTCAGCAACAATGCTTCAGCTTGAATAGATGAGAAGGCAACTGCACTCTCTAAATATAACTCTCCAAATGCTACACCTAATAACCTCCAATGTTGTGATATCACATGAAACAAACAAGCTTCTTCTTTTCTTCCCATGGAGATTCAATCCCAGAGAATACAAACTTGCACTGTTTTAGTTTAGAGTGGGGCTGCATGGTGGCACAGTGGTTAGCGCTGTCACCTCAAAGTGAGAAGGTCATGAGTTCTGCCAGGGTCCTCTATGTTTTCCCGGTGTTTGTATGAGTTTTGGCCAGAAGAGAGTTTCCTCCCACAGTCCAAAATATGTGTGTATCAGGTATTCTGGAGTTGCTAAATTGCCCCTGTTTGTGAATGTGTCTGTGTTCTGCCCAGCGATGAGCTGGCAAGCTGTTAGGTTGTCTCTCTTATGAGTGCTGGATAAGGTCCAATACCCCACAGTTGTGATAAACAGCTTTGATAATGAATGAATGAATAATTCAAAGTGAATGATTTTAGTCTCTATTTGAAGCCAAAATTCTTTGTCATGTTTGCTAGCTAGGCATCTTGCTAGTCTGATTTAATAAAAAATATTAAACAAAAGCAGCTAAAATGTATTTACCCTACCAAGACATTCAGGCATCTTGTGGGTGGTGGTTTGTGTACACTTGAAATGTCCATCTTTGTATCTTTGTCGTTTTTACAGTGTCTCACATAGCATTTGAGTATCTTTGTGCTTATCTTCATGCTAAGAGGAGGTGTATTCAACATGTATAGCTTATGTGCAGTTCATGCACCCTCTTCACCAAGGTTGTACTGCAGCTCATGGAGAAACATTGTGTCATCAAACTATGTACGTGTACTCAGCTGCTGATGACAATAATGTAACCTTGACCTTTGCAGGGAAACAGTGAAGCTATAGAAAAGATCAGAGATCAAACATACAGTGAAGAAAGTATGTACTGGTTGATATATGAACTACTCTAAGTACTCAGGAGTGTAATTAATTCATCCTTTGCGTCTGCCAGTGCTTGACAGGTATCTTTGCAGCACTGCTGATGTGGAACACACCTTTATTATTTTGCCATTACTGACAACTCACAATCAATCACGTAAAGAGGCTTTGCATCTGCGCCATTTGATGGTATAGAGCTATCACCAAGAGAGAAATAATTACTCCTTTCATTCAGAGGGTGTGGAGCAATGGGTAGATGAAGACTTCTGGACTCCAGTGGAACAGCGCAGGAACGCAGCACATCAGGACATGTGTTCACGCCAAATAGTAAATTAAATAGAAAATATGCAAAAATCTGTAATAAATGGGAGGCAGAGGCAACGAGTGCATTGGGCTAAATCAAAAATCCTGGCCAGCACTGGCAGGACAAATCTATAATCATAAACCAGGAACAGGAAAACAATGCCTAAACTGGATGATACTACATCATAGGGAATTTGCTAGTTAACACGTTCAGAAAAAAACACAGAAACTTATTTTTAAAAGTTGGCCAAAATGGATGCTGATTAAAAAAAGGTGAAGGTGGGGCCAAGCTAGACTGCACCAAACAGAAACTACTGAATAAAATAAAGTGTGGGCTACTAGTGCGGTTGCCCCATCTCTGTTAATATGCAGCTCCTGTGGTGCAAAAACAGCAGCACATCATGGAAAAGAAAGATGAAGGAAGAACCTAGAGCCAGGGCCAGGAAGAGGACAGGGATGGGATGGCATTACTGCAATGCTGATCTCCCACAGCTCATAGAGATGTCAGGTTTGATAAGGCTTCAAATAATTTTTTTTTACAGTCCGGTGAACAGATTGAAGAGCTAAATGCAGTAAAGTCAGTGTTTGAAGGAAACAGACAAAACAACTTGAAAAGATTGGCTCGCATGTAGATTGGATAGCAAGTGTTCTAGCTAGCGCAATAGTTCATTGACCTGTTTTCACTTAATCTAGCCGAAGTTTTAATCAGTTATTCAGTACATCACTTTCCTATAAATTCATTTCAAATGGTTAATTGTTTATACTTGTTAGATAGCACACTTTGTTTTACAGTTATTTTGCCTCGTTCCTTTAAACACAACGTTAACTATATGCAGCACTTCTGTTATGTTCCTCAGGCGTTTAGAGGTGTTTCTGTAATGGAAGATATAATGGAAGCCATGTTGAAACTGACAGGTTGAGATTCACTTTTGTACAATGCAATGCCTGCAGCTAAAAATGAGACTAAACTAAAAGTCTTGGACTCAAACCCCAGAGATGTGAGACTTAGCTTGGACTCACGCCCCAGAGACTTGAAACTCACGTTGGAATCGCTCCCCAGAGACTTGAAACTCGACTTGGATTTGCATAAACCTGTTTTTTAACATCTCTGCTGTTTGGTGCAAGCAAAAACTTCTAGGTATTTTTTGAATAAACTGAGGAACAGAAGCTGGTGGTGGAAAATAGAGCTGTATACAAACAACATACATGAAGAAGGAACAGCTGGGGAAACAAGTACTAACCTAAAAATCAAAACTAACTTGATTTGCTGCCCGTATCATTTTATACATTACTGCATATTGTAGATTGTGGTAAATAATTAAAACACACTGCAAGGACAAACATTTGTTGACACATCTTCAAATGATTGAGTTCAGCTAAATTTCCCTAAAAAAAACACTGGCAGTAGAATGGATCCTATTGAAGAGCCCAGTTACTTTAAATATGACATGGTTATAGGATGCCCATTTAGATCTGTCCAAGCCAACTGTATTGTGAAATGGAAGCATCTAGGAGCAACGGCAGCTCAGTAACAAAGCTGAAGCCCATGTTGGATATCCTCTGCTGCATTACTCACTTCAAACCTGCTCTGGAAAAAACATCAGCACAAGAACTGCCCATGAGGAGCTTCATAAAATGGTTTTCCATGGCTGAGCAGCTACACACACTACACATGCCAGCTTTTCTTTTGTGTTTGGGCTCAGTCCCTCAGTCCCAGCAAGGGGAAAGTGAACACTACAGCATGCAAAGAAATTGTACAAAATTTGAACCTTTTCTATTCCTGCATGAAAGTGAGGTCCATAAAAACATGTTTTGATGAATTTGGTGTGAAGGAACTTCAATGGCCTGCACGGAGGCCTCAACCTAACTGAACACCTTTGGGATGAACTGGACATCGATTTTAAGCCTTCTTGACCAACATCAGTGGATGACCTCACAAATGCTTTTTTGACTGAATGGGTACAAATTCCCAATAACACTTGTCAATTTTTGTGAAAAGCATTCTAGGAACAGTGCATGCTGTAACAGCTGCAAGGGTGGTGGCCATGCCCTGTTAATGCCCACAATTTTGAAATGGAATATCCAATAGGCCTGTATAGGAGTGATAGGAGTCATGTGTCTACATACTTTTGGCCGTACAATGAATACTATCCACATGCACCACACATGTATTTACAGTCTAAGCCATGGAGCTCAGATGCTAACATCTCTCTGTTAGTTCTACATTTAAACTTAGGACCAGAGGTGTCAAAGAAGGTGGACATTGCTAATGTTAGAACTTACACGCACCAGGTCTTTATATCAAAAGGACTGTGAGAGAAGTCTGTCTCATGTCATCCCTGACATCAGAGGCAGCCTTTAATATCAACATGAGAAATATCTGTTAGACTGAGTCAAGATGGTTCTATAAAAGTGGAGACAAACTGAAAGCTCGTAGCATTGTGAACGATAAGGAATCTGAATTCAGCGGCTTTGTGGAAGAATTCTGACTGTGTTAGGAACATTCAGTCTCTTCCAGCAATGAAATAAAGATAAGCCAAGCATATTTTCAGGCTTCTATTCATAAATATGTCAAAAGTGTAGCATGTTGCTTCATCTCTTCATCATTTCCATTAATATTTTTCAACCTTCCCATCAATTCTATTAATATTTAAAATGTCAGATGAATGAGATAGAGAGAACATTGTTATTCTTATCTCCCTGGCATGGAACACCAGAAAAAGTCCTGGATAATATATAATGTCTATATGCATAACTCAGTGATTCCCTTTTATCTATTATTGCAGAATAAAGCAACACTGGGTCTTAGTCACACTTAAGATAAAATGACCCAAGAAAAATGGTTGTGCCCTGTGATGACCCACAGCGATGACTCATTTGTGTGGAACATAATGCATGCAGAGGAGGTGGCGTGTTGGCGACACCCTTGGATAAGCACAGCTTGGGTGCTGCCAGTGCGGCAGGTGCGTTTCCGCACAGCCGTCACACAAGTGTCATTCTCACAGCAGGAATAGGAAGTTAGTGAAGGACGTGATCCAGACCCTGTCATAACACTTTTTTTTTGATGACTTGTTGTGTAAGTAATAGTCCACAAATAATGGGACATAAGAATGAGTTGTGTAAAACTGAACCATTTGTTTTCTTCCATTTGTATACATCAGAGATGTTTACAAGTCCAGGTCAAGTCTCAAGTCTTTGAGTGGCAATGTTTTCAAATGGCGACTCTAAATGTGGGACCTTTGTTTAGAAGATATGCTAATTGGCCACGCCTCGCGATTACAATTGGCTGTTAGTTAGTGGGGGGCGGGACTGCGTGCTGTGATACTACTTACTTATTTCTCCAAAAAAAAAAATTAAAAATCCCTTGATTTCCCACTTCTCTACGATTTGTGGTGTTCTTCTCTATGGCTCATGTATTGTTGGGTGAGGTGTTGGCTAGTTATTATGTGACAGTTGTTGTCACATGACTGCAGGATCTCAGTTAAATAGATGACATGGATTTAAGCTGTTTTTCAGGTAAGAAACAGTTGTGGACTTCTTAAGCACTGATGTACGTCGCTCTGGATA
>JBBPDB010000007.1:5289448-5302717 GCA_037974465.1 Brachypetersius altus
TTTATTTATTTATTTATGTATTTTTTTTTTTTTTTTTTTTTTTTTACTATTGTTTCATTATTTCAAGTGGAAGAGAAAGATTGGTCTCTGGTCCTCATCCACTGTAAAGCACTGATATTTCCAACACACCAGGTTTCTTCCCAAGGGCACAATACCACAATCAGTTTGAAAGAATGAAAGCCAACAGTTTTCTTCAAACCATTTGAAGCCTGCCTGATTCTGTTCTGAAAAGTGATCAATTTTGTTTCAAAATCTGTGCCAGATAACAAACTAGGCATGCAGATATTTGGCACATTGCAAAACAATGGTATTTTTCTAGTAAAAAAATTCTATTCCTGGCAAGCATTTGAAATGTTTTCATGAGTTCTCTGAAGCAAAGCCCATAATTATAACTGAGAGAAATACATTTGCTTCATTGAAGTGTTGGTTATGAAGTGTTGGTTTGTGGTTTTGTTTTCTACTCCCTTCTCAGCTTTGGAGCTCATATAAGCTCGCGTAAATCACCTATATATAAACCCTCTGTCCCCCCATTAAGGCGTGAACTGCACAAAACTCCACACCAGGAGGTTAGTAGCAAAACCCCCTAAGGCCTGTAAGTTGTGAGCTGGGGCCTCCACGGATCAGACTATCGTACAGATGCCCGATTAAATTGAGATCTGGGGAATTTAGAGGCCAAGTTAACACCTTGAACTCTTTGTCATGTTCCTCAAACCATTTCTCAGCCATGTTTGAAGTGTGGCCGAGCCCGTTATCCTGCTGAAAGAAACCTCTGCCAGTAGGGAATACTGCTGCCATGTTGATGTGCAACGATATTTGGGTAGGTGGTATGTCGTAGTTTGTGTTTGGTGAATGAGAAGTACAAAAGGTCAGTAAAAACTAAAAAATGTGTAGAATAGTGGTGGTTGCTCAAAACGTTTGCGGCACTTATATGGTGGTTCCTCTGCTGGCACTGTTGCTACTTTGCATGAAGTCCACACAAGTCACATCCTGATACATCCCTGATATATAAAAAAAACACGTTGAGATGAACTGACGACAATTCCGGGTATTAGATGTGTACTTAGCAAGAATTTTTAATTGGAACTATACTTGAGCAATGACTTATGACATTTCACAAGCCCACAAGAGCAGACATTCATATTGCGAAAAAAGAAAGAGCTACACATTTCACAGAATTAATACAAATCAAATCTTTGGCAAACATTTACTAAACTGCGAATATTTCTGAAAATAAACCTTGAAGTTGAACACAGTGTGTGAGGTGAGACTGGTGTTTAAAGCTGAGCATACTTAAACTGTTGAAGGTGTTATTATAACGTGTGATTAGTGACTGACAACTGGAAAAAAGTACTGGTTTGGGCAAGGTCTGAGCCGGGTTTTATTTTATAGTTTGTGTGAAACTACAAAATATTTGTGAAAAGTCTCTTTGTTAAAGGGGTGGTGGTCTCATAGTGGGTAGGCTACTGTTCTCTGGACCACCAATGCGTTCCTGAGCAAGACCCTTAACCCCAAATGTAAATGAAACGGGCAAATGTCTTTTAGAAGACAAAATGAAACTCCTTAAGTAAGATACTGATAGTGATGCTTAGAGCAGCACTAGAGTAATAAATATGTATAGAATAATGGCACTTTTTAAGTCAATTTATAATCTGCTCTCTACTAAGAAAATAAAATCTGTAGTAAAACTAGCGGAACCCTAGTGAATTGCCTTGCATCATATTCTTCATTATATCACATTGGTTTGCAGTGTGTTGAATCAAATCCTGTTGAATCATTGATAATGCGTGTGAATCGGACTGATGCATAGAGCTTATAGACAAAAACTTTTGCTCTTACTTTATTACAGTAACACAAAATCACTTCATACCTATGACTTCGGGAGTAATAACTTCTGAGAAGGATTTGAAAAGGGAACTTTAGTTTGTGCACGGTGCATGGTAACTGGCTAGCTAGCTAAATCTGCAACTAATTAAGCTAAACCAGATACAGTAGCAATGCCATTTAAACTCTTCTCTCTCGTTCAAAGTCAAGACTTCCACTACCAACCAAATGCAAATTTAACCAATCACCCGCTGCAATAGAAGTGAGACTGGGATCAATATGCTAGCTGCTTGGAGATTCTGGTCTTTCTTTGTAGATTACATACATGTGTAAGAGACAGAGGCTTCAGTGATGCTGACATCATCTCAAACAACTCATCATCCGATGGGACACCAAATGCCAAGTTCATTAACTTCAAATGACAGGAGCAAGCAGGGAGATAAGCCTTGATTTCAAAATCAGCAGAAGACATGAGAGGGTGGGGAATTAATAGGATGCATGCTCTCTGAAAAGAACCCAAGCTGTGTCTCTGAAGCTTCAAAGTTCAACGATATCAGAGGGCATCAATGAATGGCTTAAGGAATATCACATAGATCATAGATTAATCAGTCACTCTGGGTTTAGTGGTGGAGGAAAGACATGGAGCGCAGCCAACTGTGGCTTCTTCAGGTCCTGAAAAATACAAAACAATAGGCATGCTGACGCAAGAAAAGTAGTAACAGATTTATATTGTGATTTTTTGTGGTCATAGTTAAAAATGAGTTTCTGTGCTCTTCTTGTAAAAAAGTGCTTTAAATGGCATACAAAAATTATCACCAACAGTAGTACACTTCTAATGCTGTGGCAGTACTATTTCCTATTGTTCTCGTCAATATCAATATTATTTTATATTCAGTATATAAAAAAGAACTATGAGGAAATCAACAGCAAACCATATCTAAGATTTGCTTAATGTTTTGGCAGCATTAATAACAATACAGTGTAATTAGGCATCTGTGCAAATCAGCAGCGGTCTTCATTCTGCAGCAAAAACAGCTTAATATTAGAATAAATTCGAACAAACAAGCAGGCAGTAAAAAGAATTAAGATTTCTTTTGTCTAAAAAGTAGTCAATATTTTGTTAAAAGAACACAGGTTTGGATCCAGGTTTCTGCTCAGTGCCTCCAGTCATTGGGTGAATGAATAAAATTCCATAGTCAACACCTAATTTAATCTACTGCAGTAAAAAGAGCCAAACCAGAGATTTGATGGAGCTGCAGGTAAAACTGGGCTTCCATTGGGGAAAGAGGTCTGGAAATGGTTAAGCAAACACTTTGCCACACATAAAACCACCATTTACTGTATTAATGTTGTTTGTATTTGTTGTAATATAAAGGTTTTAACTAGTGGTGGGCCGTTATCAGCAGAATTCAAATGAGCCATTTTAATCTAGATTAATTCCAAGATTACAGTGAGATTAATCTAGATTAAAAAAAAAGTATCTATGCCCACCCCTAGTATATATAAACTTGCAATAAAAACGTTTTGAAACAACAGAAAATACACCAATCAAACTGTGTGAACATTTAATTTTGTACATTTAAGATTGCTGCACATAAAGCACCAGCACTGTATATTTGAACTTTTCACTGACTTTTAACAATTCACTGTTCCATTAGCAGCTAACTGTGCTTGCTCCAAACTAAAGGAACCCATTAGAGAAAGGGCATCAGCTTATACCTCACATTTACCAGACTGGTGACCTGCAGACAACATATCCTAGCTGAGCTTGCTCAACAAAATACCGACTATCTGATTGAAATGCATCGAACTAGACAGAGTCTTGGGAGTCCAGGGAGGTGACCTGTGCTAGTGGACCCTGTCAGGAACACGATGCCAATAATGAAACACATGTTTGTGTTTGCATTTACACGCACTGTGTGTGTGTGTGGGTGTGTGTTAGTGACAGCTTTGTCCAGCTCGGCTGGTGTCTGCTCCCTGCAAGAGCACTTCTGTCTCTTAATTAACTGTAACAATGTAAACAAGAACTCATCCCGACAATCTCCCCACTGCCACTGGAAAGCTATTTGTTTAAACAATTGCCATCAACATACAAGCCCAAGAACCTTGAAGAGTGAAAGTACCTTGGATTCATTTAATCCCAAAGATCAGGAACACAACTTTGAGTCATTTTTAATCATTTTTAACTTTTTAAATCTTCGTGGCCACCGATTGCAGTCAAAACACTCCTCATCCCTTCAGTGTGAACGAGCAGTCATACATTTATCTGTTAAATGTTGCAGCGCCACAACTATAATGAATTTGAAATTGTTTCATTTCTATGTAACTATGGGACTGGTGCATCAAAAATAACTTTTTAAAAACTGAAGCCTAAAACCTAATTCAACTTCTTCTAAAATGTATAGATGTTTAATGTGACCTTGTTTTTCCCCCCATGTTCTCGTCTCATGTTTGTTTTTCCTCTTTCCCATAGGTGTCATCTCCGCGCTATTATTAACAGTCGGTCTACATAGATCTCATCTTCTGCATGCTGTTGCATCGTGCAAAATGAGAAGGGCCTTGTTTTTGTGTTTTAGTGAAGCAAATCCTTGGTAATGTTTAATTAATACCCACTCTAGTCTCCCACCATGCCACTGGGACTGACATCTGTTTAATCAACAATTTCCTCCAACAACCTCCTCCTCGGCGCTGTGGAAGGCCGTCTCTGCTATCCTTGGGTATCGCCACCGAGGAATATGCGCCATTAAAATTCACCAGGCGAGCCGCGAGCTCCACAGCCGAGAGCCGGTCTGACAAGCGGGTAAGTGGCTGCGAGGAGCTGAGAACGCACTAAACTTTGAAATCGTCTGAAATAGTCTTTTCAACAACCTGCTGATAATCAATACAACAACAAAAAATAAAGGAGAAAAGTGAGAGTTCTTGCTTGAAGACTTCTGTCAGATAGTGCTGGGTGCTCTTTGTCCTGCACAAACACATTTCCTCAGTTTTTCTTCATCTTCCAGTGGGAAAAAGGGTTTTAGACTCATGTTCGCTGAGGTGTATTTGATTTAGGGAATAAAAACCGTGTAAAACGAGCCCGTGCGCAGGACTCCAAGCCTTTGGGCTCTGAGTTAACCACCACCTTCTCTCTGTAACGGTTGGGCCATCTCAGTCGCACACACAACGGAGCCAGTCACCTGAGTATTAGGGGGGTGACGGCTCGGGACAGACAAGCGTGTGCGTAAGGATGTGTGTGGTCACGGGCTGCGAGGCAGGCCAGTCCGAGCTCATGCTTAATGAGACGGGGCAGGGTTTCCTGGAGCTCGTGACGGGCCCAGCTGTAAGAGTTCTCTCTGTGATGAGTTGTGTGAATGTGGCGTGGCGTGATTGGTGGAGACTGAATGAGTGTCTGTAGATAATCCAGCCGATTCCCGGATTCTGTGCGGGAACACTCACCTGGGTGAGAGTGGAGTGTGAGGAAGTCTCTAGTAAGACTGTGTGGAAAACGGATTGTCCTTGTGGAGCTCCGCTGGGAAACTGTATTATCCAAGGTGTCCTTCATTCTCTGTGTGCTTCCTACAGACCAGCTGGAGGCATTCCGAGTGAAACTGGGGGCAGTGGAAAAAGAGGAGCAGAGCCACGGAGACGCTGAGAGTTAAGACACGGGACGAGTGAGTGACGGCTGAGAGCCTGTGAGTAAAGCAGCAGCCGGAGGACGGTCCTCCACCGAGCAGGGGCTCACCAAGGGGCTGCACAGAGTGAACAATCCCGTACAGCATGTGGCTGATTTGAGTTCTCCAAAAGACAAAGCATTGCAGTTACTTCCTTTCAGTCCTCACTGTGTGTGTGTGTGTGTCCTTTCACCCAAGCACCATGAAGCTCTCCCTCTCCCTCTGCATAAGAACTCTCCTAAAAGTGCCTGTATTACTTGTATTTTGTTTATATCAGCCAAAATTAAAGAGAATTTGGTGTTTTTTCTAATTATTATGACTTTATTTCAGGAACTTGTCCCAGTCATACCTGTGAGCTCATGAACTGGAACAGTTCCTGCCTGCGACCACCGGGGGCGCATCTGCCCAAGGAGTTCCTATTATGTCTGCCCAGCTGTATATAATCCTTGTTAATCACTCCTCTCACCTGTAACCTTTCCTTCATCTCACTCTGTGTCCCCATTGGTTCTTCTTCTGTTCCCTCTGTATTTATAGTTGCCTTCTCCTAGTGTTCCTCACGTCCGCAAACCCTCACACTACCCTTCTTAGTTACCCTGTCCGGGTGTCTGACTTATCATGCCCTCTCTCTGTTTTGTCCTGTTTCCTGGTGTTAATAAAACCATTCTCTGTTGAAGTATGGAAGTCTGCACCGGTGCTTATATCTCCGACTCACCTCCGACAGGACCGGAACGTGACAGAACTGCAGACCAGACTCGCGATCAAAAAAAAAAAAATGTATGCAATTCCGGCCCAAATCCGTGCAGCGGGGTTTCTAAGGGTTTTCGTGAAATTATTCCGTAAAATCGGTATAATTTAGAAAAATGCAGTGATAAAACGTTTTGGTCGTACCGCCCAGCTCTACTTTCAGAGAGGTTGCAATCAGCACAGGATTCTCTCCACAACACCACAGCAATTCCCTGGTATTTTCTCCCGCAGTCCTCTGTTCCCAATCAACCATGATTACTCCCTCAGATCGTCACCGAAATGTCATGTTTTATATGCGCCAGTATTTCAGCACCTGACTGAGTTCTCCTATACACCTATACAGTCTGTGGAGAAATGTCAAGGGGCATAAACATCCATTACAGCCCTGCTTTACGATGCCACAAATGTGTCCCCTTCAGAAGCAGAGGCTGTCTGGGTAATTATGCATCCGCAGCTGTACTGGGCAGCCCAGCACCGAAACCCTAATTTGAGCTAATTGACCTACAGTTGTCTGTATTCTGGATCAGATAAATAGCGAAGACAAGTTGTGTTGTGACCTTTATAAAGGATCCATCTAATTAAGGTCTTAAATGCATGAAGGTGTCTTTATGTGGGGCAAAGACAATTATCTGGCCAAACTAGAAGAATAATCTCCTCCTCATGTACCTACACAGGACACACAGCCTTACTATGAAAAACAAATTGAGCAGAAATGCTTGTTCAGACAATAAAATAATGAGGATCCTCCGCATAGAAAACTATGAGCCACACAGCTGAACTCAAGGGGTGAAATTGGGTCAGTTGCCCTCAACAAAATAGAAGATATCTTAGTAAAACACATGCACAATGCTGCTTCAGGACATCTTCAGGACATCGAACCTTACATAGGGTTCAGTGATATTAAAGTTAACCTGTTGCTTAGCCAGTTTCTGCTGGGAGTGTTTCAGTGTCACTTAAAGCATGTCATGTCATGCTTGATGTGTGGCAAGGTCCCTCTGACAACTCAGAGGGGGAATTAGTAAAAGTTACTTTTTCGAAATGTTTCCATATTGCTAAGGTAATCTCATGTTTGCCCTAGTTAACTCGCAATTAATCACACCTTTAATACTATTTTTAATACTCTTATCAACATAGGAGTAGACAAACATGAACAATATAAACAAAAGTGGAATAACATTTGGTTTGCAAACACTTTAAACAAATTAGCAGTGTAACACAGTCAGACAGCTGCAGTTCAAAAATTTCTGTAAATCTCAACTTAAACATGAATGGAATCAAATCAAATATAAAACCAAAGCTATTTGCAACTGCAGGACATTCACGTTTTATCTAGTTTGTTATAGAAAAACAGGTTCCCCTCCAGAGCATGGGGCTGAACCATTATAGCAGCCGCAAAGAGGGACCAACTCCTTATGAAAGTCTATGTACTTGAATGCAGTGTTATTAAAATCACAGTTGGTGTACTGGTCAGGCGTCTTATATCCAATCCAACTTTATTTGTTAAGCACTTTTTGTAAACGTGCTGCACATCATAAAATATAAATGGCATAGAATATTAAAAAATAAAAACATAAATAAATATTTATTTATTAACATTTATTACGTTACATAAAAATCAGTCTCAGTCTCATATTGAGGTCCAAGGAAAAAAAGTGGTGTTTTAAAAGAGATTTAAAGTCAGAAGGCGGCTACAACAAAGGCACAATTCCATCTGAGTTTCTGCTTCATTTTCTGCAGCTGAAGAGCAGCTGATCTGAGAGTGCGTGTAGGATTGGAGAAGCTCAGCGAGGGGGGAGCAAGACCATTTAAGGCCTTAAAAGTAAATAAAAGGATCTTAAAATCTATCCTAAAACGTATGGGCAGCCTGTGCAATGAAGCTAAAATGGGGGAGATCAAATTAAATTAAAAAAATTCAAGGCCATCCAGGTCTTTATATCCTCAAGACACTTAAGTAAATGATTATCACCCTTTTTAAGGGGCACATACATCTGAGTGTCATTTGCATAGCAGTGAAAAGAGATGCCATGCCTCCTAAGTATGGATCGAAGGGGCAGCAAGTATAGCGAGAAAAGAAGAGGGCCAATAACTGAACCCTGGGGGACACCACACACAAGAGTGGCAACAGAGTACACAGAGTTGCCAAGGTTGACACAGAAAGTTTCTGTCAAGGACGATCTGGTCCATTCAAGAGCGGAGCTCTGATGCCCACCCACTGCTCCAGGCGTGAGAGCAGGACTACATGGTCCACTGTATCAAAAGCAGCAGTAGAATCGCCCGAATCAGTGGCTAAAAAGATCATTATCAATAAAAGCTCTTAAAAGCACTGATTCTGTACTTTGTAAACTTTTAACGCTGCTTGTAAAACCTCGAGAATATTGTGCTCTTGCAGAAGAGTGATTAATTGATAGTAAACATTCTTCTCGAGTATTTTAGAAATAAAAGGCAATTCAGAAATTGGTCTGAAATTCATAAGAACAGCTGGGTCCAGACCATGTTTTTAGTACGACCATGTTGGTTGTACTACTGCATGTTTAAACTGACCAGGGACTACACCCATGGATAGACCGCTGTTTATGACTCCTGTAACAGATGGTGCTATAGTAGGGAAAACTTCCTTAAATAATTTAGGAGGGATAGCGTCACTAGGGGTGCCAGAGGGCTTTAAATGATCAACAATCTCCAGTACAAAAAACAATGTCACGGGCTCAAAATGGTCAAAAACAGCTGAGGGTCATAAGCAGGAGAGGAAATTGAGGCCTTCGGAAAAGAAACCTTGTTTTAAGGAATCTTTCACAAACAATAGGGGAAGCATCCATACACATTTGTTGTGGGGCATTAAGAACAGTATAAATAGTCTTAAATAAAATATGGGGATTGTTAGTTACAATGATATCAGACCATTTTTTTCTTTTAGCATCCCTTACAACTGTCTGATACCGAGGCCAGGAATCCCGTAACATTTGAAAAGACACCTGTAATCTATCTTTCTTCCACTTGCTCTACGCCAGTCACGTCTGACAGCACGAGTTGAATCATTTAGCCAGGATTCAGTTTAGTTTTAGGATGCCTGATCTTTAATGAAGACACAATGTCTAAAACAGAATTGCAAGAGGAATGAAACCAAGAGCTAAGTTCCTCTATATTGCATTCTGCCTCAGGGGCTACGCAGGTGACATTAAAAGCAGCCAAGAACCGAGCAGCAGTGGAAGGATTAATAATACAACCGCGGCGTTGAGCCACAGCGACAGGTTTAACTTTGATACCATCAAGAGTAACATCAAATAATACAGGCATATGATCAGACAGCACAGGACCACAAACCTCAAGCTGAGAAATAGGCAAACCGTGAGATAAAACAAGATCAAGTGTGTGACCCGGCTCCTGAGTGGCTCCAGACACGGACTGTACTAAATTAAAAGAGTCGATAAGATTTAAAAAGTCCCTTGCTATAGGCTTATCAGGACAACACACATGAACATTAAAATCCCCAAGAATCTCGGCATTATTTCTGCTAGAAATTTCGAAAAATCGTTTAGGCCGGTAGATGACGGCACATAAAACTGTGTTTGAACAACCCAGCTGGGGGGGGGAGAGATATCTGCTTACATTTATAGTGTCTCTTAAAAACAGTAGCTATTCCTCCTCCTCTGCCTGATGCAGGTAGGAGTTTGGTGAAGGCACTAGTCTCGCCAACGTTCAGCTACGTCTCGGCCACACAGAGGAAATCCAGTTCCCGGCATATAAAGAAATCCTTTAAGGCGAAGGTCTTGTATGTTAGGGATCTAGCGTTCACCAAGGCAAATCTAGCAGGAGCCGGAGGTCTGCTTCAGTTGGCCGGGGAACCTGGCGCAGAGACTGGAGGCTGTCGAGGTTAACACCACACCAGCGCGAGCGAGAGGCACAGGGGCCACAGAGCTGACTCACCTCTCCCAGGCCGATGATAGGAACCAGACAAGCGTTGACAGGGTCCACAAGCGTCCAGAAATAGCAAGGCCAAATACAGCACCAAACCTAGTCCAGGGGTGTGTAGAGACACCCACTAGGCATGCTTTAAACCTCTCAAGCCTACCAACATGCTTTCCCCGGCGGCGGGAACACTTACGCCGGGGGGGTAGAGGCGGCGGTGAGCTGGGATCCTCGCCAGCAATGGGGGTAACGTTCCACATCTTTTGAATTCTAGCTTAACTAGACCTGGGGAATCTTGAATGGAAAGCTGAAGATTCAGTAGTGTTTGGCAATCATACACTATCAGAGTGCTAAAACATACAAACAGTACAGAGACAAGCACTATTGGTAGAAGTAGATGGCAGCCACACAGTCACAATGGGAGCGCTGTAAATTTCAGCTGGTTTTTGCTGCCTGACAGGAGTGTACCTCCCATGAGTCTTTGTGATTGGGGGGATAGGTGGCCGGTTGGCCTTTTCTGTTGTTTTTGGGAAATGTTGGGGGGTAGCTTGCGTTAGTACCAGTAGGGATTTATTATGTGTTAAATATGTGTTAAATATCCTCCAGGACGTTAGCTGCAGGGTGAATGGGGAGCAGAAAGCGGTGTGTTGGGGTTATGGAGATGTAGGCATGCCAGTCTGGACGCAGTATACTTTATGTGTGCACCTAACTTTCACAATATAAAGATTTTTTAAAATCTGCATTAATGCGCGATAAAATAATTGTTGGCGTTAAGTCAACAATGCGTTAATGCCATAAAAAACGTGTTAACCTTCCCAGGCTTAATATATAGGGAAATTTTATATATATATCACTATCTTGGTTTGATTTTGGAGGTCAGGCCAATACCAACTGTAGTATTTTGTTTTGTAATTCTCATTCTGGTTGTGAATGTTCATTATTTTTCCCCGGTCTTAATTCCAAGATAAAAGAAGAGAGAAAATGCAGGTGGTAAATTTCTCTTTTACTGTGTGCGCAGTGGATCTGGAGCACAAAATTCAATTTGTTCTCGAAGTACCATTTATCATTCATTTTCCGCTTGGCTTTGGGTGCTTTTTTGAACAAGCAATTTGTGGCTTCCTGCATAGATCTTAGAGAAACCCAGTGTTATGACTACAAAACACTTCAGCTGCAGGTTGGCCTGGGGGAGGGAGGCCACTAAACACTGCTTGGTGCGTCGGTGCTGTCTAAAATGACAGCTGGCAACCTCAGAACCAGATGACTTGCCTGTGCACCCGAATGCCTGAAATATCTTAATGATACATGAGTGTAGCAAGCACCCACTTTGGGGTCACTTGTGGTCGCGTTAAAAAAAGGGCACTTATGATCTCATAAGGCTATTAGTCAAGGATCAAAGCAGCCTGAGGTAAGCCGAATACTCAGCCCATGCTCTCTTTTAGGAAACAAATCATTTTCTTTCCTTCTTAAGATTTCTCTAAACAAGGTTATATAATTGTTCACTTTAATGCCGCATAATGAATGAGACAGTGGGTGATGATTTGGATAAACAGGCTGTTTAATATGTGTACCCTTGTTGAAGGGCAGAATGGGTGGGCATTGGATGAATGTTTGGTGAAAAACAAAAATCTCTAAAGAAATTTGAATAGTTTCCAGATGGTTTTGCTTCCTAAGGATTTGTTTTCATTTGGTGAAGGAGAACAGGCTGGCGTAGATAAAAGCAAGGGATTTATCCAGCCTCGCAGTTCAGGTCATGCCATAAAAGCATTTAAAACCTCAACCCTGACTCAACCCTGACACCCTAACCCTTAGAAGTTGAGAACTATTTTTGTCATTCATTTGAATGCAATCACACAAATACATGCTTAATAATAAAGCTGGTCGCATAAGTGATGTTTACATTAGTCTTGCATTCTGTCTGCACTTTGGGCAGTTTTCTATCTGTTTCAGATAGTCAACTTATAAAACTTCTTTAGAACTTTACACCATCACACATTTTTGAACTCCATTTCCATGATTGTAGCAGCAAATCCATGCAGTTACGAAAAGGGCGGGGTTAGAATTAATCAATTTCCTACAGCCATGGTTAGGACTGCTGCAGTGATAACACTGCCTTCAAGAGCCAAGAGGAATTTTCCTGAGAGTATCTTGTAGAATATATATGTGTTAAACTACTTCTACGATATAAGTAGCATCTGTGTGTGGTTGTACCGTCTCAACAGAGACATCTTTGTGAATAAATAACTCTTGAATGAGTTATGAATGACCACAGGATGCCGCCTAAGTAGCCTAGGTCTATAGAGCAAAAACAAGAATATTACCGTTCCTTGATGTGATGCAACAAATCATCAGTCCTTCCATGTCCCAAGAACTGAGATCCAAAGTATCTGGATTGGACGCGGCTATCCTCCCATTATTGAACATGGATGTCAAGCTGTTTTTTTCAAACATCAACGCGAATGGCCCAGCCTTGTTGATGCCCTTAACAAGCTGTTTTTGAAGGATGATGCTAATCCAAATCTGATGTGACTGGTTTTGTCTTTACTGCACGTGAATGACGCGATGTCAGAGTCGGGGAACATTTCTTTAATGTGTGGTGTCCAACTGCAGCGCTCAGACACCACTGGACCTCCCTATGCAGTGTGGCGCCCATAGTCCCACGGAGGTCAGATATTGTTGCTGGAGCCGTAACGTTGACTTGTACTGTGGCACTAGTTTGCGGTGGTGGTGGTGGTGGTGGTGATAGTGGTGGTGGTGGTTGTAGTGGTGGTGGTAGTGGTGGTGGTGGTTGTAGTGGTGGTGGTAGTGGTGGTGGTGGTTGTAGTGGTGGTGGTGGTTGTAGTGGTGGTGGTGGTTGTAGTGGTGGTGGTGGTGGTAGTGGTAGTGGTGGTAGTGGTGGTAGTGGTAGTGGTGGTAGTGGTGGTAGTGGTAGTGGTGGTGGTGGTGGTGGTGGTGGTGGTGGTGATAGTGGTGGTGGTAGTGGTGGTGGTAGTGGTGGTAGTGGTGGTGGTAGTGGTAGTGGTGGTAGTGGTGGTAGTGGTAGTGGTGGTGGTGGTGGTGGTGGTGGTGGTGGTGGTAGTGGTGGTGGTGGTGGTGGTGGTAGTGGTGGTAGTGGTGGTGGTGGTGGTGGTGGTGGTAGTGGTGGTGGTGG
>JBBPDB010000007.1:5337750-5355657 GCA_037974465.1 Brachypetersius altus
CATGATGTTCTATAATCTGTATCTGTTATCACCCAAATGAGGATGGGTTCCCTGATTGAGTCTGGTTCCTCTCAAGGGTTCTTCCTATCGCCACCTTAGGGAGTTTTTCCTCACCACTGTCGCTGTCACTCTTTGCTCATCAGAGGCACTTCATTCACACACATTCATACACACACATTTATTTCACATTTATTTCATTTTGTAAAGCTGCTTTGTGACAAGGACCATTGTTAAAAGCGTTATATCAATAAAATTTAACTGAATTGAATTGAATATATATGGGTAACAATGTCTTCTCCAAAAATGCAATCAGGAGAAGCTGATCTGTTCTCTGCTAATAGATCGACTACTTTTTTAATAACATTGTAAACTTGTTTGATGTATATGTCACACTCATTTACATTTGCATCAATATATTTTAAATAACTTTCCCATAAGTGCTGATCCTGGGCTAATTTGAGTCAACATCCATGTCTGTTTTGAATTGTAAATGAACATGAGTAGTGTCCAAGAATAATACCCTCCCCCCCACACACACACACACACACACACACACCCTCCACTGCCTCTGCCTGGCAACTTTACTGATGGTAGGAATAAATACATGTTTAATTTTGCCTATGTAGCCAATGCATCTATTTGTCTTCATTATGTTTAGAGGAGCTTAGATGAGAAACAAAATCCATTAATGATGTTCTGGTGCCTCAGAGCCCAAGGGACAAGGTTTGTCAAGTCAGCATAAGCACTGCTGACTTGCAAGAACGTTTACCGTAGCTAATGTCTCTTTCCAGAGAGGTCATGACTTGTAATGGGCTGCCAACCATAGAGCTGAGCCGTACACTGCAACTGTTATTCAAGAAGCATTCTGTGACCAAGGTTGCTGGTGCTATGTGGGAGTTTTCCCTCTGCTTTTATAAAGAAGTTCAGAGGACTGCATTATGCAGTATGCTGTAAATGTGCTGTGCTGTATTTTTGAATTCCAATGAAATAAAGACATTATATTACAACAGAACAAAACTGTCAGTGCACAAACAACAGGACATTATTCATTATAATGAATTCAGCGAACCTTTGGAGCACTGTGTTTGCCTTTGCTTTATTACTTGATTTTAGTAATTAAATACTAATAAAATGAGATTTCCACAGAAAACTTCTACTTAATCATTAAAATGCAAAAAAGCCATTTAGGTGGTATGTAATGCTTAATTCTCAAGGAGTTTTCCAGTTCAGAATAGTTCATAGTGGTTGGAGCGAGATTTCTGAAGTATTTTATATCTGCAAAAGTTACCCGATTTATTATAAAGGCTTAAAGAAATGCCTGCGACACTGATTTTTGTTTTGTTTTGAGATAAGCTTTTGTGATCCCACATATACAGTCATGGCCAAAAACATTGGCTTCCTTTCTCTTCTTTCAGAAAGTGCACCACGCTTGATGCAGTTACAAATGCTTTGGTTTGTTTTTGGTGTAATAATGTGTATTATTTTTGGTATACAAAAAAAGAAAAGGTCAAATCCGGTATCATTCCACACACAACTCCAGAAATGGACAAAATTATTGGCACGTCATAAAAACAGGTAGCACACCCTTTAGAAACAATCCCTGAAATCAATCACTTTCTGCAACCACTAATAAGCTTTAACACCTCTTTACTGGAATTTTTACATTTGTTCTTTTGCAAACCGCTCTAGGTCTCTCAAATTTGAAGGGTTCCTTCCTCCAACTGCTGTGTTGCGAACTCTCCACAGCTGTTCGGTGGGATTTAGATCAGGACTTATTGCTGGCCACAGCAGAACTCGCCAGCTCTTTGCCTTAAACCATTTCTGGGGGCTTGTTGAAGTATGCTTTGGAAAACCCATGGCTGACAGAAACCCAGCTTTCTGACTCTGGGCCCTAAACTACACTCCAGAATTCTTTAGATATAATGAGGCCATGCAAACAGTAAAGGCATTCAGTGCCAGAAGTAGCAAAGCTATCCTAAAATATCTGTGAACATCTACTGTGTTTGACCATAGGGACCATATTCTTTTCAGTGAAGGCCTCAGTCTACTTTTTGTAAACAATACAATGAAGTGCTTAATCAAAAAAGCTCTATTTTGGTCTCATTGGTTCACAAGATTGTGGCATCCTCAGGTTGGAGTTTCCACCAGTATTTTTTATTATGACTCTGTGTCAGCAGTGGGGTCTTACTGTTTAATTGTGCTGCAGGACAGCTTGAATTTGGAAGTGTAATAAGGTTCATTATCCAACATTCAAACAATCTTTAGAGCCTTGATATTGTCCATGCTTTTCACAATTGCAGTTCAGACAATTCTTTGCTCTTCTTTATTTGCTCCATGCTCAGTGTTGTGCATGCAGACACTTTACTTGAGTCAACCTTTCTCCATTTAAACTGGGTAGGGCTTACAATTTTGAAAAAGTGCCAATAATTTTGTCTAGTCCATTTCTGGAGTTCTGTTTGATAGCAGATGACATTTTTCTCTACTTTAATGTATTGTACCACTGAAAACAAGATAAATTACTAAACATGCGAATACCAAATTATCTGTAATTGCAACAGTTTTCCGGGAGAAGTGATGCTTTTTCTAAAATAAGTGCAGGAGTGCCAGTATTGTTGGTCACGACTGTATTTAACTCATTTTAAATTGATTTAAGTGTTTAGGAATGGAGGTTTAAGAAATTCAAACTATCATGAACCAGCCTGGAAGAGGACACAATTTTATCAGCAGCCACAGTCAGAGAAGTAAAACCATCTCCATAGACGACAGTTTCAGAATTTCAGAGTTTGGTAGCATCTTGGTGTCACCATATTTTCCAAATCCACCATAAGACATCACCTCCATGCAAAGAAACTGTTTGTGAGGTATGCAAGGAAGAATACTTTCCTGTTTGTTCATCACAATCAAAACCACTTGGAGTTTGCCAGGCTCCACTGGGACTTTAACTGGGGCAGGGTGCTGCGGTCAGATCAAATAATTGCTAGATAATAGCTCACTGACTCCATATGCTCAGGGTGGGTTTGGTGTAAATATAAACATGGCTACAGAGGAAAGCACAAGGCATTATAGATTGCAGGAAGTACCAGGGGACTTTGAAATCAAAATCTGGCTCTAAAGCCAAAAAACACAGTCATTGTTGGAACTTATAGCAGGACTGTGATCCAAAGCCAACAACAAAACCCACTCAATAATGGTTACATGAAAACAAAATCAAGCCTTTTGCATGTCCATTCCAGTCCCCATGACCTAAATCCAACTGGAAACCGTTGGGGTGAGATCAAGAAGAGAGCACAAGAAAAGACAGAGGATCTAGAGAGATTCTGCATTGAGGAATGGTCGAAAATCCCTTCTTCTGTGTTCTCAGATCTGAAGACTCAGTGGTGTTCTGTTGGCCAAAGGAGGTTGTATACATGCATAAATACTAGTTTAGTGAGTAGAACACACTTTTCAAAATTTAATTTATGCTTATTTTTCTTGTGGTAATAGGCTCATATGTAATTTTCTGTATTTGCTGAGCAAGATCAACATTTGAAAAATATTGAGGGGATTCATGAAGAAAAGGGCCTTATTGGTTTACTGGTTATTTTGAATAGTAAATACAAATATCTGTAGAATAACTATAGGAATTATACAGAAAAAAGCGGAATTCTCCTTTAATTAAAAGGAAACAAGCCAAAGCCCTCTAATGTCAGTAATGTAACATCAGTTTTATATATCTCCTGGATTATGTATTTTTATTTCTGAGGTATCGGCATCAATTCGGTTCTCAAAGGCATCTTAGCTCAAGGGGATTTTGGACTCTGACCTATTGTACTAGTCTTCTGAGTAAAAAAAATACCTTTACCCATAGCGACTGCAAAATGTAAAAATGTAAATGTTCGAGTGTGTGTGTGTGTGTGTGTGTGTGTGTTCATACAAGTATATATACTCACACACATGCATTAATTTCTTTGCGCTGCTGCTCTACCTCTGCTGGACGCTTTGTAAGAGCAGTGCAAGCCTAATGGTTAGGGGAGGCTATTTCAGCATAGCATGTGCACAGCGAGAGATAATCTAGGCTGTAAGAGGCTGCAGAGAGAGGGGATTTTTACCTCTCCCAACAGGATACAGCCTGGCTCACAGCATAAAGAATGGAGCCGGCATAATGGGACACGAAACAGTGACAAATGGCTTCTTTTACAGCATCTGCTCTCATCCTTCTGACTTCACCTGTGCCCTTGACATGCATTTGTCCCAGACCACTGTTTACCACAGCTTGACTCACAGCAGCACAGCTCCTCTTCTGCCTTCTGCTTCCCCACTGCATGAAACTATTTACTGGACCCGTCAGTGTTAATCTGTAAACCCAAGAGAAACTGGAATATGTAGAATAAATCTAAAAGACACATGAAATTTTGTGTAATATAGTCTTGGTAAATTATATTTTTATGGGGGTCATGGAGACATGAGTTTTGTACAGTAGCATACCATGTGAACAGTTAAGGTTAGGACCAGGGATAAGCTTAGTGGTCATAGGTTTTCTTGTTTAGGTATTGAGGAGATCCGTTTTATAACACCTAGAGTAAAAGGGGTTTGAGTAAACCCTTTTTGACCTTAAACGAAGCTTCTAACTAAACTTACTATTTATTCCAATGCAGTCATATTTACAAAAGTCATACATAATATTAAAACCACTAACAGGTGAAGTAAACATTTATTGTCTCATTACAGTGGTACCTGTCAATGGGTGGGATCATTTAGGCAGCAAGTGAACAGTGTTTCAAGTTGATGTAGGGAGGAAAAGCAGGAAAAATAGGCAAGTGTGAGGATTTGAGTTTTGACAAGGGCCAAACAGTGATGGCTAGACGGCTGGGTCAAAGCATCTCAAAAATGACAGGTCTTTTGATATGTTTCTGATGTGCAGTGGTTAGTATCAAAACTGATCCAAGGAAGAATATCTGGTGAATTCACAACAGGGTTATTTGCACCCAAGGCTCATTATTGCACATGGGGAGCAAAGGCTTGCTATTTTGGTTCAGTTCAACAGAACGCCTATCGCAGAAACTGCTGAAAAAAACAATGCTGGACATGATGGAAAGGTGTCAGAATACAGAGTACGTTGCTGCATGTAGAGCAGCCGTGTTGATCCCTATCCACCTGCAATGAGCTTGTGAGCATCAGGATTTGACCATGGACCAGTGGTTCTCAATCTGGTCCCAGGAGAGCTCCAGACAGGCCATGTTTTTCTTTGAGGGAGAGGCCAACTGTCCATATTTTCTTTCTTTATCAAATGATGGAGCAACACATTTTCTGATAGCTATGCAGTGTATGTGTATACACACACACACACACACACACACACGTGTTATTTGTGCAGTGTTATTTCTCCAAGTGCTGTTGCCATACACCAACGAAGCTGTTGCTCGAGTGTTCAGTACAAACATTTTACTCTCTTTACTACATTACTTTCAAATGCACTAAAACAGGGAAAAGCCAACAAGTCATGAGTGTTACATAGGTTATATTTCATTTTTTATATGAATTAAGTTAATCAAGTGAAGGGAAAGTGATCATTCTGTCATACATGAACACACCACTGCACACAGTGTGAACAGCACAAAATTCTTCCTCTACATTTAACCCATTCACCAAGTGAAGCAGGGGGCAGCCAGGAACACGGCGCCCGGGGAGCAGTGTGTGGGGACGGTACCTTGCTCAGGGTACCTCAGCGGTGCCTAGCGGTCTTGGGAATCGAACCCGGACTTTCTGGTCGCAGGGCGAATGCCCTAACCACTAAGCTACCAGCCGCCCCAATGAATGATCATTGTCTTACATTTTAATGCTAAATTCCTGCCAGATCTTTAGCTAGCTATCCTACAGTAATAAATCCCACCAGGATTTGTTAATGTTCCCATGATATATAGGTTTGCATTGCAGTTTTATTAATTACAATTGTTCATTGTATTAAAAAATGTTGATCAGTCTCATTTCCCCCTTTTACCCTTCTACAACCAGCATTACAGTGCCACATAATGGTAATGATTTTGAGGCGTAGTGTGGATGTACATGTGAATTTCAAGATTTTTAAATGATAACAAACACTCAACGAAAACAAGTAAACAAACAAACAGTAAACTTGACACCAGAAAACAAAGACTAAGGAGCAAAGCTAAGAGTAATGCTCACAAAGAACCAACAACACAGACTGACACACAGAGGTTCTTAAATCACAGGGGAATAAAGACCACCCGGACAGGGGAGGAGACAAGAACAAGACCCTGGTGAATGTGATAACAAGAGGGCAGGACTAGTACAGAGACTAAGATCAAAACACAAAAAGTAGAGTGAGCTCATGGCCTGTGTAAATAAAAGCAAGACAAGACACAAGCCAAAAACTGATGTTACTATATTTTTAGCTTATTTGTTTATTAAACATTTTTTCTTACAGGCAGATTATCAGATTAAAAATGTACAATAAATATTATAAAACAAATTTAAAACATGTCTATTCTTATGTAAGTGTATATCCATGTTGATATTTGAATCACCCATGGTTGAAAATGTGAATAAAATGTAGATTATTTCAAACTTTATCAGAATTCACAGGTTTTTGGTAAAGCCAGTGTGTTTCTTACTAACCCTTAGCAAAAAATAGTTTATTCAAGTGTACTACAGGTATATTTATTTTATACTAAAACTGAGGCAGCATACTTGAAGTTTACTTTTATATAATATTTTATATACTTCAGAAAAGTATAGCAAAGTATACTTGCCTAATACTGATAAGTATATAAATTATACTTTTGTAAACTTATAATTGCTTGAAGTATACTTTAATAAACTTAAATTAATAAATACATTTAGAAGTATTAAATTAGTAAACTTTCTAGTACACTACAAGTACATGGTCCATGTACTTGCTATACTTTTACTTTTACTTTTTACTTATTAAAATGTACTTCAAATATACTACATTTGCTAAGGGAAATTATTGGATGTCTGATCTTAAGAAATTATATGTAACAGTATGTATAATATTGTTAAAATCAAAAAGTGATTGAAGTTGTTGTGTGTACTGCTGATCTGTAGTAATGTATTTCTGGGGCAAAGCAATGTGTGCCATTTAAAGCTAAAAAAAAAAATAATTAGGCACTCAAATGTATGTATTTATATCAAATCTATTGTCACGGGGGGCTAACCCCCAACACGGAGCTTCCTCGGAGTAAAGAGCGACCAGACCAGGGATCCATACTCGATGCGTTTATTAACAGAAATAAACAGAAAAACAAAACCCAGGCACGGTGGCCGTAATAATACCAGAAACAGCAGAATAACCAGGACTAAGAAACAACAGGGTAGGTGAGGCGATGGACACATGGGGAACGACTAACAGAAACAGGCTTAAATACATAGAGACATCAGGACCTTAACACAAAACCGATGCAACTGAAGTACATGATACAGGAACACCTGACACAGGGAAACACAGACACATGACCAAACTAGAACAGAACATACGTCAAAATAAAAGACCCTAAACACACAGAACAGAGAACAGGGTAAAATCAGAACAGCAACAAAAAAGCAGTGGCTCTAACTGGCCACTGGCCCGACCGTGACATCTATAAAGTTTTTGCTCATAGTGACTCTTGTTGAGCCTTTTATCATTTGCTGAAATGTATATTTTAAAGGAATCATGCAATCATCTGATTATTTCAGCACTGCAAATTAACAATTGAACACAATTCAGATAAATGATGAAACTAAAGCATCATGTGAAAGTGGATTAAATGTTAAAACGTTAAATTTATCTAAATGTTAATCTTTAAGCATTCTTAAAAAAAAACAGTCCTGAAAGTCATTTCAGAGGTACCTCAACATCCACCCTCCCATACAGCTCTTCTCAATGTCTTTTCTACAACAAACACAACCAGAAACCTCAATACTTTTCACTGGGATATCACTGCTCAGTCTAGTTTAACTTATGGCCATAGAGTGAAAATGAGATTTCAACAATAGATCTTTGTCTCATTTAGATATAAGGCTCTGAATATTTCCATGTGCTCTGAGAATTCCCTCTAGTTTAAGCTTTCAATCCCACAAACCCTTGCATGGTTTGCAGTTTGACAAAATCAAAGCTCTTGTTTTTGTTTAATTGCAGCACAAACAAACTTCTGCAATCCATTAAGCGCTTGTTTGGAGGCTTGGATACAAAACTGAGCATCTGTACTTTAGTATCCTGTGACTTTTATATTTGACCTTTCACTAAAGATTACATATAGGCTGCAGCTGATACGGCACTTCATTCCTCCAGTGTATCTAACCTTAAGCAACATGCTGAGATGGATTGAGGCTCAGTGTTTGGGTAGTATGAGGATTTCAGTCAAGACAGCAGAAGTTCATTAAGGCTGTAGAGGCTTTTCTGAGTCCAGCTCCTCATATATCCCTCCGCACACTAATCAGCCCTGCAGCCGTCTACCGCTGACTCAGCTCATCTGCACTGGCACAAACCATTAATTATCATCCATCAAGCTTGCTTTCAAACGGTACTTTAGATCTCTTGCCAAATTTCGGCTGGGGTGGAGCTGAAAAATGTGATGCCTTTGTTTTCATCAAATTGAAAAAGAATGGCATGGATACATAAAAGTGAAAATATGACGGCTAGCAGTCATTCAATGTCATTCTGATTACAAACATAAATAAAATACCAAAATAACAAATTCCTTTAGTATGATTGAATTAAAATGTCAACATTTCTTATCCCCAGGAAGCTGCTTTTGTGTAGTTGTAGTTGTTGTTGACAATGAGCCATACTCTCTATTTTGCCTATACTCTCACATCAACATCTACATGTAGGCCAAAGTAATCAAATACTTCCATAATCCAACATCTCCATCATCTGCTCACGCTCTTCTATGGTCTTTGAAGGCCATCGTCTTTCAATCAAGACTTCACTTTTCTATTTTTGGCTTTTATAGCTTCAATAAAATCTCTGTACCATAGCTTGACTCTACACGTCTCATAAAACTACCTTTCAAAAAAAATAAAGGATGAATTAAGACTTTCCCCGCTGGAGTTAATAAATCTGGAGAGAGAAGAAAACTATCACCTCTCTCCCTGCTGCTGCTTTTCTGTAGGGGCCTTAAAACACAAAGGGCAGCGCAAATTTATTTCCATATCATGACAGACACAAACACTTAAAAAGTGTCTGTCATGTGTGACGGCAATGCGTTTTCTTTTCATAAAAGCTCATACGCGGGGTTGCTTTCATCTATTTGATGTCTGGACATGCACAGATGGATCAAAGGCACTGATTTCTTTTCTCTGGAAGAAGTCACCAGTCAATTCATTTCCTTTCTTCTCTACACAACGCAGTCTTTTACAGTCTTGATGCGGATCAAAGAGAAGATCTCTAAAAACCTTGAAATGATCCTCAAAATGCTCCCAAAGGTGTCCTCAAATTATCAAGGCAAACAATTCTCAAAGCCAGAGTACACAGCAGTATGCCTCATGTTCGTATTGACAGATGATATTGAAAGGCTCACAAAGAGCCTCAGCCGCTAAAATGTGTGAATGAGTGGCGTCTGTTTAGCAAGTAAAAAGGGGATTGTGATGGCTGTCACAAAATTGTGTCTAGAGTGGCATGAAAACACCTTTTATTATTTGAAAAGCAGTAATTCAGCAGCTTGACATGTAAACTTTAAAAAATCAGTTACCATTTCTTTCTGTCCCGTTTATTTATTTATTTATTTACTTTCTTCTTGCTTTGCATTGTTCTATATAAGTGAATGTTGAAGTAGTTGCTAGTTACAGTACTACCCAAAACAAACTGTTAAATGTAAACAAAGCGGGTTTCTGCCATAGAAGAACCTCTTTTGGTCCCTCTTAAGAGCTAAATATTTTGTAAATGTGATATACAGGTGTGGCGAGTCACCACATAATATACTTCTGTTCCAAATAAAAGGTTTTCCTTCGACCACACAGCAAAGCCATAAAGTTTATTGTTCATTATTATCATTTATTCAAAAAATCTAATTCTGGTCATCATTATAGCTTGATTATAAGAGTGGCGTTGTTAAGACGAATAGCTAAAGCTCAATCTGGGCAAAAAAAAAAAAAAGCTCTGCTGTTTTGTATGTTAATTTGAACAGAACAGAATAGAGCAGCAAAAAATCAATTTACACAAATGCCCACTTACCCAAATCAATCAGCCATTGATGGTTTCAAATGTTTAATGCTGCAGTTTAGAACTAGAGCTGTGTGGCTAATGTTGCTAACAAACTAGAAAATAATAGTCATCCAAATCTTTTCCATGAAATACTGCCAAACCTGCTTCCAGCTCTTTGTTAATGTGGTTTAGGACACACTTTGACTTACTGTGAGCTATAAAAATGTCTGGTATATTATGGTAATTTCTTATGGGGGTAAGCCCCCCTTGTCTTTCAAGCCTAGTTACATCCCTGGTCCCTGTCGATGAGATCCCCGCACTGAGATCAAGCTTAAGATTTGAGACACATTCTGGATTTAGTGAAACTCCTTCCGGATATACTGGAATGTTTTGACACACATCAACATTTGAAATGCTTCACATATGAATTTATTTTTGTTTCATAGTAATCTATTCCACATGCATCACACAAGCATTTCATATGTAAGTGAGTCAATTTCACCTGTATCTGTATGAGCATTTCATTTGTGTGTGTGAGTCCTTTTCATCTGTATCTGTATCTGTGTGTGTGTGTGTGTGTGTGTGTTCACCTGTGTCTGTATGAGTGTTTCATATATGTGTGTATGAGTTCTCAGTAGTATGGATGGATGCATGCGTGACAGTTTCATATGTGAATGTGTATGTGTTTCAAATGTGTTTGTGTAACAAATATCTGAAATATTTCCTAAACAGGCCCCTTATAATTTCTAGTTCATTGTAAAGCATCCTGGGAAAGTAGGCAGTATTTTGTGAAGTCTTGAACCATTTCAGAATTGGCACTTACAAGAAATCACTCCTGTTTCGTTACTTTGTGTGCCTTTTGTTAATTATTGTCTACGAGCCATTTCGCAAAATGTTTTTCAGCGTTTTATTTGAAAGCGTTTTAAATGTTTTGGCATTCCTAGGGTGGTGATGTTTTGTGTTTCAGTTAAATACTGCAGCCCTCAATGTAGTTAAGCAATGAAATGCCTGAGTATCAGATCTTTGAACTGACATTCAGCATTTAACTGTTTTTAATGGAAGACGTTTGAAGTATTTCAGTCTGTAAAATGACAGAAATTCATTGGCAGTGGAATACAGTAAACAGCAAACAGGTCGCAGTCCAAATTACAGCTTACATACTGTAATCGTACTTTAGTGTACTGATGTCTGTGCTGGTAGTACTGAATTTTTTTAACAGTGCATGGATACTGTATATTTTACAAATTAATGAAAGACATCCAATCAGATGCATAGACAACGGCTGGCAAAGAAAAGATTTGTGTTGTTCAAAGTGGTCTGAACTCTACAATCCTTGTTTCTATAAATGTAGCCATCAAAGCAGTGTCTGAATGTGTCACTTACCAAATAAAACGTACTCTCTGGTCGTTTGTCTTTAATCTCCTTTGAGTGATTGGGTGTGAAATGAAGTGAGTTTTTCTGTATGGATGAAAACAGCTTCTTTTATTAGTTCAGCGAACAGGAAAGTCACCGTCTTCCTCAAATAAACTGATATGGCTTTACCATAGCAAATCTTCAGAGAGAAAATGTTAATGTCTCCTTTTCCAAATAATTTCATACTTGCCAAATATATGCATTAGATTTCAACAGTATTTTAATCATGTCCCGTTTTGCTTCCTGCTGGTATGTGATAACTTACTGCTTTGGTTGTTAAACTGATACATTTTGATCTCAAAATAACCTTTACCCAAAAAATATTTCCTAAAGAATATTAAAGAAGCCAAGGACTGAACTCCAATGGCCTCACCAGGCTGCGGTGGCTTTGTGCATTTTTAAAATATTCCTGGAGTTTCTTGGTGCGGCTGTGGACTTCTTTGTACTTTACAGTTGAAAGAGTCATATAAAGACAGCTTTCTTATGCTTAACACATTTTAAATGTGTGGTTTAAGTAGCCCCAAGGTGGAGAAGTCACTCATGGTCACAGCCATGTACACTGCAGTAATTGCTGGGTTAAAGATAATCCAAGTTGGTGCATGGTTATCATAGCACTGGGTCTGTTGCTTTTTAACAACTCTGGAGTGAAAAACACATCACAACCTGCGTCAACTAAAGTCATCATTCCAAAATTATTCAAGTATTATTCATATTCTCTCTCATCCACACATCGATTGCTCCCAACATTGCACATCTTTGGACATAGTGCAGCGGTAGTGACTCTCGAAACACTGGAGATGCTCTTCTCACCGAAATGGCCAGCAAGAACACAATGTATTTCACACACATACCACTGCAGGATCTCAGAACAACCAGCACCATCTTGGGAACGTGCAGACTCCCGAACAAAGTCCCATGTTGCCCCTTCAGGCGCTTTCATTGCCCAACTAACTTCGGCTGAACCAAGGCCACCTCCCTGTTGCTTACTGTTGCTTACCAGGCCTGCTGCCAATTTTAACTGTTGCTGCCACCAGTGTCAAGATTATGTATCTCAAGTTTCTGAAGCTTCCCCTAACTGTGCCCACAGATCTTACTCTTGAGAGTAGGTTGGAAAGCTTCAGGCTTTTCAACCTCAACCTTTTAGGCTAATTCTACATCCTCTTTCATAACCCAAAAATCTTTCTTGATGTCCTCTGGCTCTGAAAACAGCAGGTCTGCAATCTGATTCATTCGTCCTGTCATCCAGTGCCACTCACCTTGCTTCACCACATCATTGTTTGTTTTTTCCTAGTACAGTAGGAGATTGAAGTCTGTGCTAACAGTGAACTTTTAGCACAGTAGCAGGTCCATTAACTTTTCTGTGACTGCCCCCTTTAGGAAACGTTATAATTTCTGTTTCTTTCAAACCCACACAAACCTTGGTTGGCAAGGGCTCTAACCCATTCTGCTTCTCTTTGCCTTTGGCTCAGCACTGCCCCAAGCCCCAGGCAACTTCCATCTGTAGTCACAATAAACAGGAGACAAAAATGATGATATGCAAGTAGCAGGGGAGCCATTATGTGTTTCCTCAGCTTGTCAAAAGCAGCTTGATACACTTCACTCTATATAAATGGCTGAGAAATCCTTCATTCTTCCTTTCTTAGCTTTACTCTTAAGTGCATGTAATGGTCTTTCCTACTGGGTAAAGCAGAGAACAAACTATGCATGGTTGCAAGAAAGACATCCACAACCCCATCAAACCTCCTTCATGTTGGGCATGGGGCAGACCACTCTTTTAGATTCTTCACTTACTCTATAACCACACACACGTAGCAGCAGACTCAGTATTGTCTTCAGCAGATCAACAGTATTAAATTCAGACCGTCTTCTTAAAGGTGCCCAAACATCAGGACCAACGTTTGCACAGACTTTCAAGGTCTCTGAAGAACAGGGCACCATTCAAGTAAACAAACAAAATGCCAAATGCCAGATTCCTAAGGACTGCCTTCATTATGTGCTAAAATTATGAGGTACAGGCCAAATTATGTTTTAACAACAGTTGTCTTCTAGTCTTGAATAGCAACTTCTACTTGAAGATATCCTGTGTTAAAATAAAAAAAAAAAATCACTGATCCACTGGTGATGTCCAAAGCCTGGAACTCTCATTCAGAACACTTTGTGTAATCATGTCCTGCACATATTGCTTGCATTCCTGAAACACATGAGCGAGAGCCTGCTAATGATGCGGCTTGATAGGATGTGCATCAGTTGGTTTTTTGCGGTGTGTCACCATGGTGGTGTAACTATAATCAACAGCAACACTGGCAATTGTATGAAACAATTATGATGGGCTCTTAACTCCATAGACCATTCACTGGGATCCTCTTAATGCTGTTTTTTTGCTATCTCGGCATGCACATAGCGAAGACTTGGGCTCCCAGTGTGAAGCTTATTCCGATCCATCGTATGGGTGCCTTTCATGCTTGCCAAGAGAATGTAAATCTTGCTAACCATATTTATCCTCAATACGCCAGCATTACCAACCTTTCCCTTCTTCATTAGTAACATCACAGTATGAACACACATTCCAGCAGCTTCTTCTCAAGCACTCAGTGTCTGTATGGATTTACCCATTGACTGGGATATCAATTCCATTAAACCACTCGGTGAGAGAAGGCTCCCTTCCCTCAAACAGATTCTTGAAGTATGCTTCAGATGTGGTTGTTCAGAGCCAATGTCATCACACCATCAACACAACGTCAACACAACGATAAAGCAATTACCAAACCCCTTGGCTGTACATGCTGTTCGTCACCTCACAATGGTATGGTGTTATATAAGCTATGTACAGGGAAATAAAGAATGTGCAAGTGTTTAAAGTTTGCCACAGTGCTGTCCTGGTTCTTCAAACTCTGTGAAGAGATGAGATAAGATAAACCTTTATTAGTCCCACAAGTGGAAAACTTGCATGCTATGGCAGAAAGTGGACAGTACAAAGGTAAGAGCAGCAGAAAGTGGCAAAACAGTAGCTATACAAGCTATACAACTATTAAAAGCTATACAACTATTAAAAGCTATACAACACAACAAGATAAAAAAGTAGATTTTAAAACGAATACAAAAAATATAAATAGACATAGACATAAATAGACATTTGTGTGCATCTTTTACCACAGAGAGTCATCTCTCTAAAACACAAACTGCACATTCAACACTGCATCTGGGTTAGGGAGATCCCAGGCACAGAAATCTCTCAACCTTGTTCTGATGTGGACCTTTGTGTTCATACAGTTCTTTAAACATTTCAAAGAACGATGTCTTTTGCAATATCTTCCAACTTGAAACTGTCAGTTAACTTTGCTAATTCTAAATGTTGCTTGAGCACCTCATCTTGAACCTTAATCACTCTGAAGTTGGACATCAAAGTCTGATGGAAACAGCCCCAATGGAGACTGAGTAGACACTAATAGTAAAATTGGGGAAAGGTTGAGAGTAAGAGTATGTGATGTACTCGTTTCTCTTCATGCGCACGTGTAAATGTAAACCAACAACTGCCTTTTTCACACTATCACCCTGGCAGTCAGACAGAACACACCACCACTCTGGAGAGGATGTAAAATACAGTAAACTCTCAGTTAGTGAGTGAGCCAGACCCAAAAATTGTTTCTTTTGGTCATCTTGAACAGGTACTATAAACAAAAACAAATGTAAGAATTCTGAGTGAAAACAAATACAATAACATTAAATTATGCAAATAGCAGCCCTCACCTGTTAGCAATTAACCTTCTGTAACCTGAATTGTAACTTAGATGTAAGACTTACCTGTTAGAAAAACAAAGGCCATGAATACAATTGAAATCCTTGCACTGAGAAAATAAACCTATCAGAAAAATATCATACTGTCTCTCTCTCTCTCTCTCTCTCTCTCTCTCTCTCTCTCTCTCTCTAAATAACTAAAGAATGTATATTTAAATATTTACATTACACTTCAGGACAGATTTTTATTCTTTATTTTCTACAGGCAGCATGTTTGCTCTATTTGCTCAGACAAAGGAGAGAAGAAAGCAGTATATACCTCAGTTCCCCACACCATTAGCCTTCCATCACTCTAATTATAATAGTCACAGTGGCGAACTTAACTCTGAGCAGAAGTTACCTTTTTCCCTTTTTCCCCCAGCGCTGCAGTAGCGACAGTCTTGAGGCAGGGAATCCTCTCAGGAGCGGGAGAGTGAAAAACACAGCATTCTACTCAGTAGGACAAAAAGAGGCGATGACAACTTCAAAGTCTGCTGTTGTTCATTTTGGCTCCTGGGCATTTTCTCTGGAGTTTTGTGCTGGAGAAAGTCCAAAGCCCCACACAGGCTGCCAGCTGATGCCAACCCTAACTTCCCCTAACCTCACTGTATAATGTCCAGCAAATGTTTAATGAAGTTACACGGCTCACTCAAGATGCTGCAGCATAATCCAGTATCCAGTATCGCTCCACGTTAATGACTGGGATCATTCTTATCGCACAGCACTAACCCACACTAACCCATTCTGTTGTGCAACAACAATTATATAGCTTTACTGTAAAATGAGATTCACTCTGCATTTTCCACTGATCTCTAGTACAGTGGCTTTCTGCTTGCTGCCGTGATGCTCCACTGATCTTCCGCTTGATTCTTCATGTCCCTCTGACTTTCTTTTTCCCAGCTCCTCATTAGGGATGTAGTCAATGCTTGCCACCTACTGATTGAAGAAGTTTTTACACACATGCACACACACACACACACACACACACACACACACACACACACACACACACACACACACACACACACACACACACACACATATTATGACCAGTAAATGGTAAATGAAGAGGGAAATTCCACCATCATAAAATTAATATAAAATGTGTCTTTGCATATAAACACAACAATGTAAACAATAAGGAAAAATCAATTTATTGTCAATTAAGAATGAAACAATGATACTGGGGCAGCTGGAGGCCCAGTGGTTAAGGAGTTGAAAGCAGAAGTAAAAGATTTGGATCCCAGGATCACCAGTGGCACTACAGAGTTACACTTGAGCAAAGTACCGTTCCCACACATCGCTCCCTGGGCGCTACATCGTTGACTGCCCATTGCTTCACTTAGGTGGACCATCTGATTGCGGGGACAATGCCCTAACCATATCTTTGCTTGTAACAGCACTGTGGAAACAATTAAGCAAAATGACCCAAATGTCTCAACCCAGAAAAAACAACCCTGATATTTTTAGAGTGTAGAAACAAACTCAGTTCAAAAGAAATAGCAAAAGAAACTCTATTCTAAGTGTTACATGCTTGCAGGTTATGCATTCTGTCATAGTTTACTGAAGACAGATATTCCCCAAAACTACAGTGGAAAATGTAGAATTATGTTCAGTTTTGTTCAGTTTGGATAGCTGTTCTTTATAAATTCTTTAAAGAACACCCTTGGAGGAGTTTTATCTGTAATGATTGAGGCAGATGTACCTAGTAGCTTTAATCAGTGATAGTGAAAATGAATGTTTCATATGTTTGGATTGCTTTGAAGCAGGTTCAAGGGGTTTAAAACACTTTCTGTGTCATCATGTATTGAATTCTGCATACTCCAATCAAATTGATTTGGTGGAGCCAGGGTGAACCCAGAGCCACTTGTCTCTCCACAAGTATTGTGAAACATTGAAGGTGACTAAAGAAATGCAATGAAATCCAATTCGAGATATTTCTTTTTGTTGATATCTCCCACAACGTCATGCTTTATCATAGTCACTCTATAATCTGTCATATTTATAACGCAGAACTGTGGTTCTGTGTTTCAAGTGCATGTTTCAAAGTTTCAAGTTTCAAAGAGATTTATTGTGAATTCACATATTATGCTCTGTTGTGCGTGCCCTCTATTTACAACCAGAATCTAGATTACAAGCTTTTAACTGAATTAGCAATAGACATTCTATGAACAGATAAAATAACAAAATACAATACAAACAAATAAGGCAGTAGTGTAAATGACCATAGCAGATAAGATAGTTGTGCAAATGGTAACAGTAGAGTGCAAATAGTAGCAGCAGGTAAGTTAAATGTGCATGGGCCAATTTGCACTGTAGACGCTCCTCTAAGGGCCCGAACAACAGAACCAGTACTTACACTTGCACAGAAAAGGGACAGGGTGGGTGAGGACAGTACATGTCTCATCTGTGGGACTTTGTCACTGTGTGTTTTACAGTTTCTGCCTGCTCATTATTATTATTATTATTATTTTTTTTTTTGTAAGGCCTGGCACGGGCGACACTAATGACACAGAACGGTCCACACCTGAGCAGCTTTCCAGGTCTTCCAGCAGACCAATCAGGACTAGATCTGC
>JBBPDB010000007.1:5367149-5378452 GCA_037974465.1 Brachypetersius altus
CCACAAACAGGAAGTTAATATCACCAACCATTCCCATTTTATTAAGGTGTATCCATATAAATGGCCCACCCTGTACTCTGGGTTTCACACTGTTAGTAAACTTGAGTGTTTTAGATAAAAGCATCTGCCAGATGAATGTAATGTAATTTAATTTAATGTAATGGAAAGCCTCACTGAAAACCCAGTGAACCCCATTGAAAAACCTCAGGAATGTGATAAAGAAGATGGATGGCCACATGCCATCAAACGAAGAATTTTGCTGGAATGCTTGAATTTTTGGACTGGTGTAAAGCCACCATACAGCATTTATATCAACAGGTATTGCTCTCGGACCCTTTTCTAAGTTAGAACATCAGTTGTTTAAAAATTAATAGAACATTTTCTCTTTGTATTGTTTATGGTTGGATAATGCTGCACCATTTCAGTTATACTGACCAGTTGTAATTTTCTGCAAAATCGCCTATTATTGTTCTAGTTTGGAAAAAAATGTTGTCAGTAATTTATTAAATTAAATAAAATTGTTAATTTTACTAAAACAGAAAAAGTGATCATTTGTTTAGGGCACCTTCATTTTTACCACAGCTGTTTATGTTCAAATATATATAACCATTTCTTTTTCTAGGACCAAATGTCCAAACTAAAAAAAACTTTGAGAAACTTTTCTTTTCTTCTTAGGCTTCCCATCAGACCAGGCACATGAAGCGGACTCAAGCACTGCAGAGATTTAAAGAACAAAGCCAAAAGCCCTAACTTTCCTTAGTCACTTAATCACCCACTTCCAATTAGGATCTCTTTGAGGCCTACTGTGGTTTTGTTTTTTTCTCTCTGATCATTAAATTACCTCATTCTTTCATTCTCTTACATTTTAATTCCAGAAATCTGACCATGAGAGCTCATGAAAGCCTTCTGAGAAAAAAATGTTCTTGTCATGCAAGATTGGTCTTTGAGACATTTTAACTAAAAGTCATGAGGAGAAGCATCAATCACTTTGCAGCAAACAACAGCTATTACAGGACAAATAAAAATATTCAGCGTTACACCTTCAAGGCAAGGGTACTGACAGCCTGTATTTGTTAAGAAGAGCCCATCTCAACCGCCAACTCCTAAAGGTCAGGGTTTGTTATTGGAGAAAAAAGGAAAACAACAATCTGATCCAGAACTCGCCTAAGGACAAAGCTGTGCATTGCACTGTGTGATCTCCTACAGATGGTGACACCCACATTAATTATAGCCTGGTGTTTCAACATCCTCCGCAGTAGACACACTTTTGATCATTTTTTTAACGTTTCTCTGTTTCTTACATAAGGATTTACGAGTTGTAAACCCTTTGATATCATCAGTATTGCTGACAATAATCTGTAATTTTTAATATATGAATCATCCCTTGAAACAAGTAGAATAATTGAATGCAATTTTTCCCCCCAATTGGTCCCATTCATTGTGTTCACCAATGTTCATTGGTGAGCGTTTCAGTTCAACTGGAAATGCAAAGTTCATCTGACCTATTTATAAGGATGTGTTACATTTGGAGTGTGCTGTTAAATAATTATTCAATATGCCAAACATTCGTACTTTCAACACAATGACTGTATATTAGAATCACATGCTGAACTGTGATTCTACCCATTCACCAGAACCTTTCCCAGTTACAACAGTGCTTTGGTTCAAAACCAGATAGCTGTCAATCCTAGCTAGACATATGTATGTGTCACACACAAACAGAACCTATAGAGGTTTGACCTATAGAGGTTATAGCATTAGAGCATTTTACTCCAGGGCAGAGCTGCAATCTTATCCCTTTTCCACTGCACTAGTTCCCATGCCGGTTTCGTTTCCCAATTTTGGAGCAAGTGCCATGCTTTTCCACAGAAAAAAATTGGTGCCGGTCCCTAAAACGAGCACCGAACCGGCGCCTAAACTTTGCTGGTCTCGTAGCGAGAATCCGCGACGTCACGAGCGGAGGGCGGAGTCTTGCCCGTAATCGTTGTTTATGTCGATCTGTTTTGACGATAACAACCCGCTGAATAAGCTGCATTTGGATACTGAAATAAATTCTCAAAGTTTGGAGAATAACCAGCAACAGGAACTGAGTTCGGCCATGTTTGTTTTTGTTTAGTGGGCGTGGCCTGTCACGTGTTATCATGCGGCTCCCTGAGCTCCTGTCTAGTGTAAATGCGGGTCGATTTTCAGCTGGTTCCCGGCGGAGCACCACATCCGGCTCCTGGCACCAGCACCAGTGTAGTGGGGAAAAGGGGTCTGTGGCCGATAAAAAACTGCCAGGGTCTTACATAATCACAGACAGTCTGTTTAGTTTACTTCCCTTCTCAACATTCTCCCCATTAAAAACTCTCAGTCTGCAACAGAAGAGGAGCATAGAGGAGCATTCTGATTAATGCAGACTAGAGACAGCATATCCCATGATTAATGGGTGTGCTGAGACTTAAAGACATGACAAAAACAGTTAAACCAAAGAATAAAAATGATAAATAACTACCCACATCAGTCCGCTAAAGTCTGCTAAAAGCTGTGATGTGTTGCAGATAAGTTACTTTAAAGATAATTCATCCTCCAATTATATTACCACCTCCAACAGTATTATTATTTAAAACTGGTGACAAAATGCAAATGCATCAGTTTAATTTGTTACTAACTAAGTAGTTAATCATATACAGTACATTTGTAAGTTTTTGATAGAAAAGCAAAATAACAGTGTTCATATTTTATGTTTTATTAATTATAACAGTCCAAATTCCAACAACACAAATACAGTAGCAGTAAATAACTAGACAACAGAATTGAGAGTGAGTTGTCAAATTTAATGCCTACCAGAAAAAAATGTATATACAATGAAAACTGCAAGTGTTTGCAGTTCCAGACGTAATGTGAAGCACATAGGGTGTGGAAAGAGTGATAGCTGAACTCTAACAGCACAGCTCACTACACTCATCTCTGAGGAGCTTCTTGGGGCAAACTGAAGCCCCTTGCTCCCCCATGGGTATCATTTATTATTACTTTCCTCAGCCCATTCCATCTGAGTCCAACAGATGTACAGTAATTATATGTTAATGTTGGTAGAAATAAAAGAAACCCCCCATATCCTTGGAGAGCTGAGTGCAGTGTGCTAAAGAATCAAAAGGGAACATATCACTGCAGTCCACTGAGACCTTGAGAAGTGTGCAGCGACTTTGGGGTTTCTTCACTCTCAATTCAGATTTCCCCGCTGGGACCCACAAGACGTGGAAGTTAGCTTTTAGCATCAGGCCCGTGCTGAGCTAGCTGTTTACTGACTCCAAATGAGAGCCAAGCAAAGCCCTCCATTCCAAATTGTACATCTGTTGAATAATTTTAGCAATCCAAAAGCTAAACCCTTGAAGTAATGCTCACACACAATAACCCAGGTTTAAACGTACGCAGGCATCTTTGGAAATTACATTGTAAATCCTACTGAAAATGGATTTCTTTGGACATTCATATGAAAAAAATAAAGCGATCAGTTTGAGTGAAAAACGCACAATGATATTTGTGAGTGCTACAATATATAAATTGAACTCCTCTTAGAACAGTCCCTTTCATCTCCAGGGACTTAAACCAATCAGTCTCTGAAAAATTGCCTTTCAATCTTTCAATTTCTTTTACCTTCTTCTCTAATGAAAATGTATTGAAATATGAATCCACAGCTAAAGAGCGCATGTCCCCTGATAGAGTAATTTCTAGCAAAATTAATTCAGCTTTTATCTTGGATTTAATGGCCATATCAGTGCAGGATTAAAGAGCTTTGCTTCTGATCTGCAGAAGGTAAAGAGCCCAAGGTTCGCAAATAGATGGCTCAATAATTTCATCCATGTCCTCACTTGTGGCGGACTGATTTATTGTGCTTGCTTTCACACGTACGCTGAGATAATAGTGGCTGTATACGTACATCCTACATTTACCGCTAAGTAATTGTGTTTCAGTGAGCAAGCAGGATGCATTGCCATATCATGGAGTTCAATGGTAGCTCTACGGCAGACATTATTGCATCAGATACATTGGAGTATTTGTTTTAAATCATCTTATTTTGGGGCTCAACAAAATCTCATATGACTTGCGGCATGCCTGAGACCAATTCATCGCTGCTTATAGGATGTTAGTGAACGCTGGCCTCGCATCCTGATGGGCTCATCAAAGTCAGAAGGTGATGGATGCCTCCTTTGACTGGGTGTATTAGTAGCAAGCTATGTCAGCATTTCAATGTTCAGGAGGCACTTGCAGGCATACATCACATGGGGAGCACAATCAGTGTTAGACAATATTGATGGATGGAGGCATGAATCACATTTGCATGCCACACACTCACCACACCTTTAGTGCTGGACCTGCAAGAAAGGCACTATTTCACACAGAGCAGCCAGCTGCTGCTCCAAGCTGGCTCCATTGTTCTTTGCAGAGATTTAAAATGCTGTGGAAACATATAAAAAAAAGCCAAAATCTGAAATGGGTGCAAAAAGAAACAATTACAGGGCCTATATCATGGAAAGTCTTTCTTTCTTGTTTTTGTTTCTAAACACGGCTAATGTTTCAGAATAAATTGATCGGCCATCCCATACACAGTCAAAAATGAGGAAAAAACTGAGCCAAAAATGAGGAAAGAAAGAATTGTTTGCTGATGTCACAAAAAACACATTTACATATATTCACCCAATTACACCACAGCTATTCTGAAGTTATAAGGGGTGTTTGTGACTAAGGAATAATACAGGGCAAATAGTACAGAGGCCATTTAAAAATAACCGTATAAGAGAAGGAAAATATTTCTCAACTTTAAATGTTGCCAGTAGACCCGGAAATAGGCTCCAGATGAGTGCAACCCTAGTGAGGAATAAGCGGTTACAGAAAATGAATAGTCCAGATGAAGTCATTCTGGACTATTTCTATTGGTATGCTCACTATGAAATGTTGACACATTGTAGACATGGCAGCTGGAATTTTTGAATTATGAAAAAAATGACAAATATGAAGATTTTGTACAGATACATTTTGTACAGATAAATTTTGTACAGATAGCCAAGATATATTAGTCTGAAAGGCATGGCAACAGAAACAGCCTGATAAATTCTAAAGTAATTGTAAGGTAAAAAATTGTAAAAATGTAAAAATAAATTCTGAATTAATGATTAGTCTGAGCTTATCTATCTCAATTAATTAATTAAACAAACATGAGCACACAATTGTTATGAAGTAATTAATCATTCCCAGAACCATCACCCCTACAAATAAACGCACACATAAACACACACACAAATCCAAATATAGGCCTTTAGCATAGTATATGTGTGATGTAGCCACAAAAAAAGAGTAAAAAAGAGTAAATGGCCACTTCGCTCACTTGAGTCAATGGGGTTTCAGCACAATACCTGTCCATCATGACTAAGTTTGGCTAGAGGATGAGTGAGTAGTTTTCTCAGCAGTTCAGAGGGCTGTCTGGATGCTCTTCAAACAATGAACAGACACCCTGTATGCTTAGCATTAGCGAAGTTCATGGGGTGCCTCTATAAATTCATAGTTACAAGCCTACGATCAGTAACTGATTGTAGACCTACAGTAGTTTACTTTAAAGTATATATATTCAATGTAAAAGCTTAAAGCTTGAGCAATTTCCCCCCGGATCAATTAAGTTTTCTGATTCTGATTTCATCTGTGATTTATTTTCTCTCCTAATTTGTTCAAAGTTCAATGTTTCCAATGTTGTTTCTTCTCTTAAAGAGACAGGAACACATTTAAAGTGACTGCTTTAAAGTCTATCAGCTGGGCCACACCTTCCCCATCCAGATGCCTTAACAGTCAGCAAACCCAGATCAGGTGTGATACTCTAATACTGAATTATCTTATTGAAAATTGCATGTGTGAACGTTAGAGGCTGTTCGCTGTATCTACCAGGCTGATAATAGTCAGATACCTCTACAGCACTCATTAGATGCATTCCTGCTTGGTCTTTTCATCTCTCTTCATGCCAGTCCCTTGTTCATTACTGGATTCAACTGCTGATTCAGCAGCAACAGCAACATCTTGTTCAGCCTCTTCTCTCACTGTGGCACTGTTCAAAGCCGTCATCAACTGATGAGCTGTTATCAACATGCCATCTCTGTGATGAGAAACATTGCCTTTATCTTTGATAAGGTTTGCAGGTATTGCTAAGTATATCATCCTGGAACAATGAGGTCTCAGAGGTTTGTAGTAGTCAAAGTTGGAAACTGAGTCTGTAGAATGCTGTAACTGTGGAATGACTTCCCTATCCTCCTGCAAGACTTCTTACAAATCTCTGCTCTGGTTCTTAGTCCAATAATCCCAATGAATGGTGTTGACTGCACCTTTCCTGTTCTCAGGACTCCTCTGACATTTCAGCTAGTGTTTCTCCCTCAACCTCAAGTTTCTGAGCAGCACCCATTTGCTGGTTTCCAGTAAATGGAATCCAGCTTGCTGGTCATATACACTGTTTTATTTGCAGCTGCAGAGGCAAGGTGGACCCGCTATAAGTATTCTTTGGTAGCTGTCAGAGTCTTCAGTGCTGTCTGGGGGAGAACAAAGCACTGTGAGTCTTGCCCCACTGCTGATTAAAAATTAAAGCCTCACGATTTGTGGTATTGCATGCATTAGCCAGGTTTTCTACATACCAGATCAGAGTTGTTTCTTTGTCTTGTTCCTCCATGTGGGTGCTATGGGAAGTCCCTAACTTACAGATCCCCATAAATCTCAAGAGTTTACAGATCAAACAAATCTCAAAGTCTTGATCCTTGAAGACCCTAGTAGGAAAGCCATAGTGCCTCAAATACTTGTTAAATACGGTCTTTGCAAACACCTGATTGTTCATCAGAAATGCATGGGAATAGATTAGACTATTACCACTAACACTTTGCTTATGGCTTTGGAATCTGGTTCCACTGACAGCAAATAAATGCAGACACAATCAGTTGGTCCACTGCACACAACCTGATGTAAATGAGTATTTCTTTGACAAGGTGACTTTCAAATGATACATGATACAGTTATACAGTCCATCTTTCATAATTAACCTCCCCAGTCGTGGAAGCTATCGTCTGACTAGTATCAATGCTTTCAGGTCAGCCTGCCTGACAGGTCCTATCACAGTGCCATCTTCCTGAGCTTACGTTCTGACATGGACATTTGCCTCAGTGACATGTGTGTCAGAAAAGCACCAAAGCCACCTATGTCCAACAGCTTTGAGTTTTGCCGTTGAGAGCATGTTCACAAAAGGGTGGTTGTCAGCGTAATGCTAACTTTGCTCCAAAAAGGTAATTCTGCAGTTTATCAATGATGGCTCTCTTCAGAGACAAAAAATCCAGGTGATGGATTGGATAGTTTCTTTCAGATGGCTTCATCTTTCAAATGACTTTCTGCCACTGTAGGCAACTGGCACCAAGCCTTTGAGGTACTCTTGAAGGATCATCGCACCAAGCCACTTTAATCTGAATGTATGGTACAGATGCCAATACATGTGCATGTGGAAGGCAACAGAGGATCTGTTAGAATGCTTTAGTATAAAACTGGTCTCATCTCCTTCTAACAGGCTCAGACAGTATATCTTTACAGTATACTTTATTCTGAAACATGTCTTTTCGATGAGAGCTGCCTGCATGAGAACTTGAAGATGTTTTCTCACAACTTTGGAGTCTATTAGAGTAAGACTAAGGGGTTGGGAATCCTGGTGGATCCTGTGGTCAAGACCTCTGGCCAATCCAACATCCCAATTATTAAGCAACAGTTTCTGACCAAGTCATTCCTAAAACACCCAAAAGGTGATCAGATTTGCATCTGGTGGATCCACATGTGGTAGCAACTGAATCAGTGAAGTGCACATATCTAACTACTGTTCCCAGCGGTTTGATTTCTTTTGGGGATTCATTCTTGACCAAGACTCTGAAACTGTTCAAGTTTAGTGCACATCCTGGTACCACCATGGCTTGAAGTAATACATCAGGTGGTGTTTGAGCTGCAAGAGAGACATCCATCAGTAGACCTTCTTGGTCCACTCTTAGCTTTAACTTTGCACACAGCCAGTGAATCACCACAAGGGTCAGGGTCAAGGACTAGGGCCTGACCACTTTAGAGAACCAATCTCATCCCCTTCGCTATCAGCAGAGGAGTCAGTCTGTCCCAGTGGGTATGACCAGCTCATCTTTGACACAGTTTAAATGCCCAGTGTTTGAGTGAAGTCAATTCAATTCTTACTGCATTTTTTACAACTGTCTAACATGACTAGCCTCGGTTGCTACAGTGACAGGGGTCTATGCTGTAGTCTTCGAGCTAGGACAAATAATTGTAAGGAATATGGTCTTACTAGGACCCATGGCCTGTAGTGAGTATTAAAGATTTTTCCACAGTGTAACCATGATAAGGGCAATAGCCTGGATTCACTCTTCAAAACAGGAATATATGATACGTTCTGGTTAAAAAAGACTCAAACATAATGGTCACCACTGCTTCACTACTCCACACCTTTGACGTCACATGAGATATGGTATAAGCACTACTGGTAGTTGTGTAACAGTTATGAAGAATGCTCTGCTCTAGAGAACCTGGCTTAAGTTACCCTGTAACTGTGCTTCACGCACATTGACTTGCAAAGGAATGTAAAAACTGCCCTGTATGAAGGATGCTAAATTAAGTGGTCTACAGGATACAAGCCTCTCTACCACAACAGCAAACATAGCTAGTGGACAAGTGAGTGGTTTCCACCAAAGCCGGAGGAACAAAACAGAAGTTCAGAAGGCAACCTCCTTGCTGAACTGCTTGGACATTTAACAGATACTGTATGTCTCCAATCCTCTGCATTCTCATTCAGAGCAGTAAAGTTCACAGGGTGCCTAAATTCATAGTTATAGGCTACTATCACACAATGAAGTCGACTATAGTTGGCTACAGTAGCTTAATAAGTCACTAAATATTTTAATCTAAAAGATAAAAAATATTTAACTCTTTTTCATCCTCATTCAGCTGTTTTTATATGTTCCACCTCTGAAGTGTTACAATTGTATAATTGGTTTTCAATAAATTTGGTGCCGGAAACCACATATTTTTCAAGCGAATTTCCAATTTCCACATTATTTTTCTCCTTAAAGAGACAGAAATGAATTTTCAAAGCGACAGCATCTATGAAACAAACGTCTTTTTAAAATTAGATGATTAGCCAGGCTATAACAAAATGTTGTGCTGTGAACATCTTGACAGCTACATTGCACATTAAATACATCCAATATCATACTTTATTGTTGTCTCACAAAACTATGCACTGGCTTCTTGCCTCAAAATGCCTTCTTTTTTCTAATATAGAAATATTTATTTTTTCAAAACGTTGGATCCAATAATCTGAAAGTAGCGCAAATATTAAATCCTTTGTCAATGGCAAGAAAAAAGTTTTAGAATGAGCTCAGTAGTTATTTTGAAATTGAGGCCAGTGTATTGTAGAGAGAAGAGGCATTATGAAACAAAAACACAAAGAGGCAAATGTATTGTGTAGCCCAGGACTAAGGAATAAACATCAGGGGATATAATGTTCCTCTTTCAAATCCCTTAGTCAGCTCCTTCCTTTCTTACCGTGGGACCACAGCACTTCTTTTTATTTCTTGTAATAAATGTTTCAGGACCCTCCTCTCCCCTTTGTATAAATATTTTAGTGATACATTCAGAATCAGGCAACTTCTCGCTTGTTCATTTTTAATTCCGTTACACCAATCAGCGAGAGCAATGTACATTACATGGATGTAGCCAGTGAGGAGAGGAGAGCTGTGCCCCTGTGAGCTGTGAGGTCAACTTCCCTCTCCAGAACTGACTCCATAATCTCATTTACTCCTGCAAACATGTAGGATGAAATCAATCCCTCAAATCCCCCAATGAGCCAGGTAGAAGGAAAGAAGTGGAGATAGAGAGAAAGAGAGAGAGAGAGAGAGAGAGAGAGAGAGAGACATACACACAGGCAGACAGGCAAACAAAGACAGAAGATTGCAGGGAAACCAAATGGATGATTTCCAATATAGAAAGACCAAACATCAGCTAAATACAAATACCTTCAATGAAATTATCACAGCATGTGACCTTGTTTGCTTTTTAAAGGTAGGCACTATTCTTGGCCAGTTTCAGCCTGTCTAGAATTAGACAGTTCCCCAGTGCACTTTACAGGTTCTGCTGCCATGGCACGAAAATCGCCAAAATGACAATTGCTTAAGCATTTCTACCGTGAAAATAGACCTCTGGAGTCTGAGAGAACCTGACAGAGCAGAGAGTGGTCCAGACAATTGAAAACTCTTATGCAAAAGAGTCACTCGGAGATGAAGATAACTGCACGAAACCTAACAGTCCTTGCCGCAGCGAGTCACGCCTCTAGCTCCAGAGCACCAGGCTTTTACAAATGAGAATCCTCCTCTTAAATGAGGCGACCAGAAAGCTTCAAGGGTTCCTCACTCACCAGGAAATGACTGTACGGAATGCTCCCTGGAGAAGCCCCAGCTCCATTAGGGCCCAGATTGATATTCTTTGAGATGGCAGGAAATCTATTATTTCAGGTCAGTGTTCGGGTGTCGTATCAATCAAATGTGTGTCGCCTCTGGTGAACAGGGCCAATGGCGCAGGATGCAGGGGTAATAGGCCACTGGTTAAAAGAGCCTGCAGAGGAAATCACCAATCAGGCAGTCAATGGATCATAACATGACTTCAGCTCTTCTCTAAGGAACTTTCTAATCATCTCAGGTCACGTGACTGATCGGTACTTAAAAAGAAATACTCATGAATAAACCAGACAGGCATCATTCAGAGACGGTGCGGTAATTCTGCTCAGTTTTTATCACGTTTGTGGATTCTATTCATTCGATTTGGAAACAGACAGTAGTCTGCCAGTAATCATAATAAACCAAAAACATAATCATGCATACCTTTTCTAGAGTGGAATGGGTCATTTGGCAACCTCTGTTATATGTTATTCTATGTTCCATGTCAAATAGCTTATCATTTCGATTTTACCTTCAAATTTGCATGGTTTCATTTGATGTATCATTTTACATAAGAAGTACAGCACAGGAGAACCATAGCTTCTATGACTCATTATAGCTTGTTGTTTTTGAACTTTTGACGAGATGATCTTACCTCTAAAGCACAATTACGGTAAGATAGGTGTTTAACATACTTGTTAAAATAGGTGTTAAACAAACAACAAATTAAGGAAGGCATTTGACTACCACGTGCATTATATACTCACAATTTAATAGTCACAGCAACATTATGCCACAAAGAATCAGTCAATTTAAACTTCATTT
>JBBPDB010000007.1:5384147-5399197 GCA_037974465.1 Brachypetersius altus
AGGCAGTTCTGAAGGCGAAAGGGGGTCAAACACCGTATTAGTATGGTGTTCCTAATAATCCTTTAGGTGAGTGTATAATGTATTTTGTATTTATTTACATCTGACAAAAAATTATAAGACAAACCCCCTGAGTGCTACAGAATATTTCACAGATGATTTCATTAGATTTTATTTGGAGGCACCGACTACAGTTACACAGCTGTTGATGGTACATAACTGGCTATCTGGAAATGGCATGTTAGCTGTGCCATCCTTATTTTTTCACACAAAAAAAACATTTTAAATTGCCTAGACCCAAAAATCTGTTTTCCACAGGTTCCTTTCACCTTTCAGATAAATCACAAGGCCCTTTTCCAAACAGATGAAACTAGTCATCAGTGAAGAATAGGCATTGCTAAAGGGTGCAAGGTTAATTTCTTTCACTTTGGCCCAAGCATCCTTTACGTCATATAATATGATGAAGAATCCTTACTACCTGATTGTAACAAGGCATACAAAGTCTAATTTGATCTAGTTTGACTTTAATTACCAAAAAATATAAAGGATGGCACATTAAAGAAATATTCAAATCCATATAAAGGTAGAGTATGTCAGTAAAGAGTACAAAAGTGCAGTGAACATCATAAATCATAGAAGATGTTGATCTGGACCCCACTATTGCCTGTGCAACAGTGCACCATGCTTTAATTGATTTCAGTTAAATAGTGCCAGCACTGATTGCCCCTCTGGCTGTTAAACAAGTTGCTTTCCAATTGCATGAGTTGGTATCTAATTTGTAACGAAAAATTGTGTTCGGGCACTCCAGGCTCAAGGAGTGCAAATAGTCGAATTATTAAAATGCCAGTCAGAATAGTATCCATGCATCTAAGATCGATGCCATTCACGGACTCTGTTGCACACACAGCAAAAGTTACAAGCGTTCTGTCAAATTCTGGCAAACGTTCAATGATAATTTGTAATGCAAAATGCGAACTCTACGATATTAATATTAAAGAACGAATGCGCTTACGCCGAACAAAAGCCCTCCGTTTCCTGACAAGGTCAAAAGTATAAAGTATCCTTTTTGTAAGATTACGCAGCTAGTAACACAGCTGTATGCTTGAAAAGAATGAATTATGAATAATAAATGTGCAGATATTCATTCCCACCCAGTATCCATAGATCTACCACAGCAGAAGAGGATGAGAACAAGAAAGACGTTTGGAATTGGATAATACCCATGCAAATATTCAATAAGAGCTATGAAGATTAACTGAAGGCATTTTAGTTATTAACAAAATTAGTAATGAATCCATAATTAATATAGAAAAATCTTGCCATGAATAATGAGCCATTTCTGAGTGTGGAGATGTGATTGAGGCGTGCACACAGACACTTATCTGTCGCAAAATGATTCTTAGCAAATTTATCCTTGGGCCATGTAATTTGAACCCACTCTCCATATTCATGCAACACTTCATATACTGTAAATTATCATGCGGTTTTCATGACAATCACTGAGGTTTTGATGAGGAATTGAAAAGAGAGTGCCACTAGTGTAGAGCGTGTGGTACCTGAGGATTCAGAGCTCATTCATACAAATGAAACGATGCATATATGAAGTCAATGCAGAATTATTATAGAGTGAAATTGACATGTTTTGTGCTGAATTGGACTTGGTAATTTAAATGACATTCTCTGTAGTGGTGGTACATTCCAGGCAGAGAGTCTTTGGAGGTCATGAACAATGCAAATCAGAATCACTAAGTGGTTTATCTCCATCATCTGCTCCCCACAAGATTAATTACAATATTCAAAGTTTAATTAAATGTTCGGCAATTTCTCAGTTCACCTGAGCACAAAGCTGCACATAGAAGAAATTATATACACTAACAGTCAAAAGTTTTAGAACTTTTTCTGTTTTGTTTTTTTTTTGTATTGAAATTCAAGCGGTTTAGTGTCGTCTCATCCTAAAGCAGCTTGATGCGGTTTAAGTCTGGAGACTTCAGGCCACTCCATGGTCTCCAGCTCACCCTCTTGTTCTTGTTTCTAAGGTAGTTCTGGCAGAGCTTGGCAGAGTTTTGGGTCACTATCTTGCTGTAGGACGAATCCAACCAACTCGTCCCAAACCAGAGGAACTGCATGGAGCTACAGAATTGTTTATGGGAAACCTTACCATTTTTAAACCTCTCGCAGTTCAGCTTTGTCCTTCGTACCATTTCATGCTATTCATTGGACCTGAGCTGTTTGAATTTCAATTTTAAAAAATGGTTGACACTTTTCACCAGTAGTGTAATCGTGCATGAAACTGTTGCTAAAAATGAACGAAAGGTATTAGTCACCAGTTAGCACAAGATTGTTTAAATAATGTTAATTTGTGACTCTTGGTTTTCGTTCACTGGTGGCAACATTATTGACTGATATATTATTTTTTTATTCAACAAAGGTTGGATGATTTGCAAGTAATTGTGGAGCATTGCTGAAAGAACAGCTGAATGATTTCCTGGATTTTCTGGTTTTGCACATTATTAAAGTGCCAACTCATGGAGCCTGTAGACATGCATGCAAATGTGATCCCTTTTACATCTTTAATAGTACAAAAAGGAAAAATCACTGCCACTGAAAATAATGAGTCATCATGGGATTCCACCGCTCCTTCATTTCGCCTTTTCTCTTTCATTATTTACTCAGTTTACCATCTGTCTTTCAATTATTAGGTATCGACTCTCAGCATTCAGAGCGCGGAGTTATTTTTCAGGTCATGTTATCCAAGATCAACCAACATATTTCTGAGAAGGTATGCAAGGCTCATCGCTTCACCCTTCAGCTTAGAAAGGTACTTAAACCCCCGAAATCCTTGTTAATGTTGGAGAAAAAGGGCTTTTATCAGCAACCAGTTTTATATGAAAAATAATGAAAGCACATCGCTGACAAATTTCAAAGGCGTGCTGGTCTGATCTCGGAGCCTGTGGGTGTTTGTGTGTTAAGACGGTGCAGAGAGCAGGTGTTGCCGTTCGTGCACTCACCGCATAAAGGAGAGATCAGCAGTTTGAGACTACATTCAACTCTTCTTTCATTTGATTTGACACTCTTTGTCTTTGTTTACTTTTGCTCCCTGTCAATGAGATTTGTTTTTTTCCTTTCAGCTATTTATGTAGCCTCTATGTTTATTGGTGTGCTGTTGACGGCAGAGGAACTTCTGGGCGAGTGTGTGGAGGCTAGAACAGGGTGTAAGGTTTATTCAGTGTGGCTCTGAAGGAAATTACTTCCTCCCTGCTGTACTACTCCGACTAAAGCACTGAGGAAAACTTCTGACAGCATGTCAGAACTTTGGCAGAGCTATGCATATCCTGATGAATATGGATGAATATAGAACCATGACACACTTTCAGTCTCTGATTAGGGAAGAATGGCAATGCATTGATCTAAAAACAGAAGAGTTCAGCTGTCCAGGAACCCTAAAAGTTGTTTTTCCCTACTCTCCCTCATCCTCTGTGACCCCGTAAAAATGGAAACTCCTGAATTAACGTCTGAAAGTTTTGGGGGGTAAATTAAGGTAGCGCATTTTAAGTACATTGTGTTTCGTACTACTAAGTACTATGTACCACTACTGTGTTTCGTCGTGACTTGAAGTGACAGAGTTGTGCTTTTGATTTGCTGATCAGCTACATGCTGGTCTGTTCTATTTAGTTTAGCATGTCTAGGCTTCTGTAGTCCAACTGTTAAGCCAAAGCACTCCTACCTAGTGTTCTCCAACAAACACAAATGTAAAAGTTGGATTGGTGTGACATATTTGCGTGTGGTTATTAAAAAACTGTAGAATATTCTTCCCATTGCTCTATTCCACGGTGCCTTCCCTCGATATTGTTCTAGAACAGGCGGCGGTAACCCGCAGCTCTGGAGCCACATGCGGCTCTTGGATGCTTTGGAAAATAAATAATAATGTAACACTGGAATGGCGGCTAACTGACTATACCTCTAATGGCTGCGTGCGTCAACTGACACAGTGCGTAGTTTCACACAAGACGCTTCCTGATATAATGCTACTGCAGTAAGTTCTGGTGTTCAGTCCTGCAGCCTGCCGGCACACATTCACGCAAGCTGCAGAAACAGTAAGTGTCCAGTGGACTTTGGACTCAGAGCCTATCGTATAGCGCCAGTCGCCGAATCAGAATCAAAATCAGAATCGCCAGGTATGTGAGCGAACACGTACAAGGAATTTGATTTGAGTCTCTCAAGCACAACAGTATCAGACAATATTATGTAAAATTATGCATGTGCTTACACCACACCCATATGCCTCTTACAGAGCATGCTTGCTGCTCCAGTAGGTCAATAGACACGATTCTGATTCTGATGAAATCACGTCAGTTGATGCTGTCAGCTGTTCTAGTGGTAAGTGTATTTTATTTTTATAAATTATTTTATTGTAATTCGAAATTTGTTCATTGTGCTCTTTTAACATTAAAATACAATGTGTTTCATTTCAAGCAACACACTAGCCTCATTTTTTTACACATAACAGTAAAAAACAATATTATCTTCATATATATATATCTTCATTTTAGATGTCAAAAAGGATTTGCGGCTCCCGGTGTTTTCTCTTTTTATGGAAACCAGGTCCAAATGCCTCTTTGAGTGTTAAACGTTGCCGACCCCTAGATTGACCTTTCACAGTGTTGTAGACGTCCATCATATTCACACTGTTCTAGAAGGTCCAGCCCATTCACACTCTACTAGAATTTCCTCCCCATTTGCAGGATGTCCACCTTTTTCACACTGTTCTATAATGTTCTACCCATTCGCAGTGTTACAGAATGCCCACCCCATCCACTGTGTTCTAGAATGTCCTCCCCTAACTTTAGTCTTATAGAACATAACACTAAAGAACATGCCCACCCCACACATTCTGTTCTGGAATGTTATCCTCTATTCACAGTTTTATATGCCTTCTGTTTTCACACTATTCTAGAATGTTCTCCCACTCACACAATTCACACTGACGTATTTGCTTTGTTATTTCTTTTTTAGGTTCTCCTTCAAGGTAAATTCAAAGGCCTGCGCTGGAAGGTTGATGTTTGATGTTGGTTAAAAGCTAACGCACACTGGATGAGAAGTGTGGCATAGCTGGGCTTAATGTAGAGAATTGCAGGATGGGTAGGCACTCATATATTTAATGGAACACTCATTGATCAGTGCTGGAGATTGCTGGCTGATGCTGTGAGGGTAGTATTGAGTGTGCCATGGATCTCAATCTCTACAGACTACACTGCCTTTCTCAGATTGCATTTTATCAATTGCTGTATGTACACAAATGGAGGACAAGTTACAGTTGACTATGTTTCCCACATTACGTTTAGGGGCTTCGCTCTAACTGATTGATTCCTACTATAGCTGCTTTTTATAGTCTTTAAAGCTCATTTGTAATGCTACTGAGAGACAAAGGAATGGGTTCTTTCATGTACCACACACATAATACGAACTGAGTTCTGTTCAGTGTAATCCAGTGATTAAGGAGGGAAATCTGGTTTCGTTTGTTTATTTCTCCTCTGGGAGCTACTGCTGTTCGTTCTTCAGTTGTTTTCATCTTGCCATAGCGTTGTGGAATGCTGACAGGTCTGTACATCACCAAAGCTGGGACAGCAGGCCATTGTGTACTCGCATGTGGGTCTGGGGTTTATCTGATAATGACTAGGGGAGAATGGGGAGAGCTATGGCTTAGCACAAACCACCAGCAGTGGCCTGGATTTACTGTCCTAATGTCAGATGGAAGAAAAACACACATACTCTGAGCGGACAAGTTTAGCAGGCCCATAATGCTGAAGTAAACGCTCCATATCGGTAGCTTAGGTCAAACCTCAGTGTTATCAGCTGCTGCTGCTGCACTATAAATAACGCAGTCTGATCTTCAGACTTCAGGAGTGTGATGACTTGTGCCTTTTCATCTGAACAGTGTATGTAATCAAGTCAAATCAAATCAAATGCTGAGTGTCATCCTCATTGTTTGCTGATTATGTAGCATACGGCCTAATCCCAAAAGCGTCGAAAGCAATGCAGAATTAGTTCCCAGCATTGATTATTCCCTTCTCTGCTGTGATTCAAATTTTGTCAGTGAAAATCAGGCCCATTTTAAAGCCCGTCTGCTGAGCAAAGTGGAGCAGGAGGCATGCCGATGTGAGAAAACAACATTAAAGAATCTTAGTCTTGTAGGGGAAACCCACACAGTGTCTACACACAGATGGGAGCATCAGACACTCGCGCAAACAGTGGCAAATCTGACACAAAACCAGACTTCTTCAGAAACGTGCTGGCTATGCTTGTTCTGGTGGCATCCCATGTTAATGTGCTTTTAATTATCAAACGCTCTCTATTTCTCATTCTGACCCTGTGCTGAACACAGGCCATAAAAATGCACAACAGGACAGAAGCACTGGCTTAAATATGAATAAGCGTGATCATGCCTCCGGTGCACCCCACAACACCTGCTCAGCATTACAATGCTGCTGTTAATTATTTTTGTAGAATAAACTGGGTGTCAGGGGAGGAGTAGCAGAGAGAATTTTTATATAGCATGGCCAGGAATGATGCACTCCTGTCCACACAGATGACACTGCAAATGGATATTACTTGTAAGTTTACAGAAACTTAATTGGTGCCTTTTGGTCCACAGGGGGCAGCTGGTTACTCAGACATTGCCCCTGTGTTGCAAAAGCAGAAAATAATATTATCATGAAGCGCAGAGATAAGAATAAATATGTGTGTCTGTGGATTGGTAGAGGGGTTGATAAAGAGAGAGAGAGAGAGAGAGAGAGAGAGAGATTCATTTATGAATGTTTGTAGGCATAACTTGATCTAGGGCTGATTGTTGAAGAGGAAGTGAATTGCATGCAGACTATAAGTGGAAATGAAATGTTAGAGTAAATACACACGAGTGATATGAGTATGGTTATGAAGATAGACAGGGAGTGTGTCTGTGTGTGCACATGAGAGAGAGAAACAGAAAGAGATAACATTATTGATTACTGCTCATCTGTTATTTCATTTTCCATCATTTTTTGTTTGTTTATTTTTATTTTTCCCTCCGCTACTTAGGTGTATTGCCTATTGCTTTGTCAACAATGTAATTTGTAATATTCATGTCAATACAGCCAACAAAGAACTGTTGAAGTGAAATGTGTGAGCGAGGTGTTGTGGGGTTGTGGTAAGAGATGTGGGATAAGCATCAGGGGGGAATACTAATTAGATATTTGAAATTTTAAAGCAAGGAAGTGCACACCTTCATGCGCAGGTTTGCTTTGTTGATTTGCAGACAGATGGGGGGATATGAATGGAGATCTTTGTTGTTGTGTGTGATATTTCATGTGAGTCAAATTTCAGGGCTAAGTGTGCCATGCAGCGTCTGATGAGGAGATCACGCTCCGATCCTCTAGAGGAAAGGTGTGATGATGTGAATCACACACTCCACACACAAACTCCTCGTTCTCATCAGCTGAGTGAAAAGGCAAGGATGATTGAGAAAGGAGTGAATGTGAGTGAATGTATATATATATATATAGAGAGAGAGAGAGAGAGAGAGAGAGAGAGGGAGAGAGAGAGGGAGAGAGAGAGAGAGAGACAGAATGTGGGGAAAAGTCCAGAAGAGATTCCCTGTTTTGCTTGGAGGGGAGAAAGAGTGGCCATTAGTTCAGGGAGGTTCATTAATCTGCCCCGTCACACTGCAGCCCATACGGCCTCGTAGGGTAGCGGATTTCTTTGAGATCAAGATAAAGAGCTCAGAAACCAGAAAAGAAAAAAAAAGACTCCGTAGAATGAATATTTGAACATTTATGGTCTTGTTTTCTAAGCACTACGATGTGTTTAAACTGAAATGAACACATTTATGTACCACGCACATAAATAGTTAATGATGTTATTTTTATGCAGGTTTAATATATAATAGACTTGTTAAACTATTAGACCCAGCAGCTCTGCTTGTACTGATAAGAACATGTTCAAACACACACATAGACAAAAAGAGACTCTCATCTCTCAGATATAGCAGCAGCCTAAAAATAGGTTCTGCAGAGGGGGCAGGGGGAAGTGAGAGTGGTGTTAAACTCTTGGGTACTGAGTGAAGACAAGCCGAGCATGAAGAGAGCACCTGAAGCGAGGTCTAAGGAAGGCCTCTAGTGCTTGTCCTTATAATCACTCCCAATTCAAGCTCACAAGCACACACACACCTTGAGCCGGGTCTGTTGTGTACTGAACACTCTGTTGTTTAGATTCCCTATCCTCTGAATCACTACTTTGTACCTGCGCTCTACTGAGCGGCTGGGAGTTTTGACTCCTTCTGGTTTGGGAATATCCTGCCTGGCCACAAAGCAGTGCTCCTGTAGTCTAGAAACTATCTAGTGATGAAGGACTGGAAGATGACCGGCATGGATTAGAGGATGTCAGGGCACGTTTGATGACATGGCACGCAAAGTATGATTGCACGGTTTCTACAAAAAACAGATTGAAAAACTTTTTTGTAAAACAACTTTTGGATTCAAATCGGCAATCTTCTGATTCAGTGCTCGGCGTCCTGCCACTGAAACCACAAGGGGACACTAACTTGCTCTCTCTTACCAAGGTTAAGAATGGCTGAACACATAGCTGCATTCACAGGCTAATTATTTCTAATCAAACCATAACAAGCATAACAAAACAGCCTTTTTTTAAAAAAATGACTTAAGCTTTAGTGTCTTGAAGTCTATTTATGAGTCTGCTGAACTTAAGAAGAACAATTGCTTCCACAATCAGCCTAATAAAGTCGTCAACAGGAGTGCATGGTGTGTAAAAACCCCAGCAATGCTGTGCCTGATGTTCACACATTGCGCCCCTCAACATTTATATCGAGTCATCATTGGTCATAAGGTGGTTTCTCTCCATTGATGGACAGGGTAGATAAACTGTTAACCAAAAGTTGGATAAATTGTAGGTGTTTCTGATTAAATGGCCAATATGTGCAGTATCACATTTTCTTAATGTGTGCTAAATCATTTCATTATGTACAATGCTTTACTATCATTATGTGCAAGAGTCTTACCATGTGAAATATCACTACTTATGTAAATATTACATTTACATTTATCAGAAGCTTTTATCCAAAGCGACTTAGGGTTAAGGGTCTTGCTCAGGGACCCAGTGGCGGTGTGCTGAAGGTCCAGAGGATGTTCTGTAGTACAATTTGTCAGGATTTGACGGGACAATTGCTACAGGTTAAAGGATCTATGTCATTTTCCCAATTTCCTACAGCCTGGATGTTCTTGTTAGAGATGCATAACAAGGACCATATTTAGTAACAATAATATTGAATGAGTGTGCCTTGTCTATGAGCAGGTAATGTTATTAAATAGATGAACTGGGACAGAATTAGTGAAGAATCTCCAGGTTCTCCAATACCACAAAGCCATGCACTCTGCGATTATTATTGTCAGACTTTAAAACTAAGGACATTGCAGATTCATCCTGGATCAAATCACGGATATCCTCGATGGTAGCTCTCTAAATAATACCTCTCGAGGTGAAACTAATCCAGCTTCAGTAGGGCTTAAATCAAATTGAGGTCCTGGAGGAATACTATTTCATTCCATGGATAAATTCCATCCATACTTCTGTATGGTTGGGATGACAATAAAGATCTTCTTGATCTCTTGATCTTGCTCTTGACATTCAAAACCTTTGTGCTCCTCATAAACTCCCCGAACAACATGATGGAAGATTTTTTTTGTCAGCAGTACCTCATCACAGAGGCTACATGAGAGCAGGGAAAAAAGAAAGATGTGTGAGAGCAAGAGGAGACTCAGAGATCAGAAGAAGTGCTCGCTGCTAACACAGTTTACTTAGGGTCAGTGCACACGGCTGCATTCACTAGAAAACTCCAGCTCCTCGGAAAGACAGATGGTTGAGATTTTTGAGCTCTCGATAATCAACGAAAAATTACAGCAAAACTTGAATGTTGATGAATGGTTAGAGAACAAAGAAATTACCATCAGGCAGAATAGGTGGTTTCCACTACAGTGACACACACATGCATTCAGATACTCCCAAAAAAAATGATACACGCAATCATCACAGACCTAACTGGAAGGAAGGGGAGAGAGAGATTTCATCTAATCTGTTCTTCCCTCCCTTGCCACAGTAATCACATTGCGAGTATAATTATGATGGTATTACACTGCGCGCACAATGCAGCCGAAGCCATAGTAACAGGAGCCTTCTGGACACAGCCAAGCCAAGAAAGGAATACAGAGGAATAAAACCTGTCCTGCTCCATCATTTCCATGACTTTATAAGCTTCATCACAGTCTGACATGTCAAACATCTCCCACAGAACGTTTCAAAGCAAGATTATGCCCTCAAGGCTAAGCACATACTCCTGCCATGTTAACTCCAGTCCTTCCAGCAATAAAGAAACACATATGTGCAGACACGCATGCACAACACATACACACACTTGAAAGAAACACACAAACCTTGACACATGTAAAAGCATAAATACAAATACCCTCACTAGCGTGTAGCTCGTCTTTGCCACCTGCTGGTGAAAAACTGCCAGCATTGCCCTGTAGGGAGCTGTAGATGTCATAGGCCATCTGGCTTGTGAGATAAGCCGTACAGATCGATACAGGAATGGCCTGCATTCTTCTTTCCAGATTCTACTTGTACTTTCCTCATTTGACAGTTTTTCATTCTGATCTTAACAAATCGCAGGCATGTTTTCTCCTCTGGACAGAGCCCACCTTCGAGGGGCAATACCGAACATTGTAGACAGACTCTGATGTTTTGCCTCATATGTCTCATGTTACTCTCTGTCTGTGCATTTGGCACATCGGGATTATTGCTAACAATTTGTTTGGCACATCATGATTCCAACAAAATAGTTTGCATAGGTTCTCATGGAACACAATGGGCCTGAGATCTACAAAGAACACATTTATTTTCCATTTAAATATTATTTAATGATTTTCACATATTCTTTATAATTCAGCTGCATATACTTGTCAATGCCGTTATGTACCATAGCAAAGGTGCACTCCGCTCCTGCCCAGGGCAGTTGGTAGCCTACTAGTTAGCATGCTCACCCTGCGATCAATAAGTTGTGGGGTCAAATCCCAAGACTGCCAAGTAGCTCTTCACACACTGCTCCCTGGTCGCTGTGTTCCGGGTTGCTTCACTTGGTAAATGGGTTAAATACAGAGCAAGAGTTTTCTGCTGTTCACACTGTGTGTTCAGGACGGCCACTTTCACTATATAGGGTGGAAGTCCAGCACAAATTGCTGCTGGACAGCCCTAATAAACATGGTACTTATCTGCCTAGTTCAGTCTGGTGTGTTTTGAATGGGTAAATGGCCAAAAGTATAGGTGTATATCAGCACAAAGTAACTTGGCAGTATGATCAGGCAAAAAGATTGAAACATAAAACATCATTGTAAGGCAAATGTATTAATATAGCACATTACCATACAATAAATGTCCTTCAGTATGCTTTACAGAGATACACTGAGCATATAAAGCATAACAAATAAAAGCTAGCAACGAAATCAATCTAGAATTAAGTATGAATATTATTATTTATTATTGGAATAATAAAAATAAAGAAATCATTACAAAAGAATGCAAATATATGATTTTACTGGTTAACTGCTGGCTGTGGAAAACAAAGCTGTTTTGAACTTCTTTTTTAAAATAAACAACAGTTGGAGCAGGTCTGATCTCCATGGGGAGCTGGTTTCAGCAGTGGGCAGCATAATGACTAAATCCCATTTCACTTTATTTAGTTTCAGCTCTGGGCACACTAGCTGATCAGCTCCTGTCAATCTAAGAGACCCTCCAGACTGATATTCATCAAACTCTTCAGAAATGTATTTAGGGCCAAAACCATTGAGTGACTTAGAAACATTGAGCAATACTCTGAACTCAATTCTCTGGACTGTTTTTTGAAAATGTCATAGTCCATCTGAAGCTTAGTTTTTCTCCATTTACGTCCAGCCTTTCTGCAATATCTCTTCTGATTTGTGCCCACTGTGTTGTTTCTGCTTGGTGCTTTCTGTTTACCAGAAATCCTTTTAGTCTTCACAGGTGCAGCAGCATCAAAGACTCTGAGAACTTTGGACCTGGTCTAATCGAGACGGACATCCACAGTCTCTGATGTTGTACCAGATTAAGGCTTTCACAAATATAGCACCTTTTTTAGACATTTTTAGGTCTAATATGGATGATTGGAACAACAAACCCACCAAAGAAAACACAGACATGATCAGACAGATCTAAATCCCTAACATTTACATGAGGAACACTGATGAGCAAATCTAGTGAATGGCCCCAGAAATTACTTAAATGCTGTAGCCTTTAATCACTAGTCATAATAAGACAGTTCAAATCTGTAGAAACGATTGGCAGCATTTTAGAGAATTGATCAATAAAGTTTGGACAGTATTTTGGGGGCCTGTACATAACAAATAAAACTTTTAATTTCATCACAGTACAGAGATACTCAAAGGAATTAAACTCACCAAGTGCACACATTGGAAAGTGTCTTTCAATAAAGCTGAAACACTTAAAAACGTCAAGGTTTGGTGAGCTGATTCGAGCAGACACGTTTCAGTTAAAAACTAAATCAAATTGTTGTGCAGAAATAAGATCATTAACTAAAAGTGATTTGTTGGCCAGTGACCAAACATTAAAAACTAACACAACACATAGAAAGGATTTTAAACAGTCTGAGGTTGATGTACAATTTGTTGTCATTTGGACTGATTAACCCTGATAATTGATTGCACCCTGCTACTTCTATTCCCTGTCAGAACTGGAATAGGTCCCAGCTTGTCTGGAGAGCAGTCATGAGTAGCAGCACAAGTGTCGCTGCTGGTGTTGAGTGGACGTGTTGCATTCTGTTGCTGCTTTAATTCTGGTGTGTTTACATTTGCAATCCTGAAAAAAAACACTGAAATTGTATATAATGTGTCCAATTACACACAGTCTCCTAAAAATATGCACAGAATAGGTTGTTTTTCCTGTACACTTCACACAGTGTATAAATATCAAACTGAAACTGGAGTGTGGAACAAATAAGAATAGCATGGCGCCTCTGTGGTGACACAATTTAACCCCGTGGGTAAATTGTCATCAAATAGCATTATTGTAATTTAGAAAACACGCATTAATAATAACTGCTACTGAGGTTCTAAAAATAGAGTGACCCTCAAATTCCAATTAAGAACAAAAGACCCAAATGCCTTTAAGGTCTAGGAACAAACAGAAAAAAGATCTTTGAACCCGGGAGAACTTTCAGGATAGTTGAGTGGGTCTGGAGGCGGGTCTGGAGAGCGGCCACTTTGCTGAGAACAGATTTTACTAATATGCTCCGAGTTCTAAGTTCTAAGTTAATAAAATAATGCAGTATAGGAGTGGAATCTTAATGCCTGGCCATGATTTGAGCATATCTGAAATATCATGTTCTAGCACCTTACTACTAACTTTACTAACACAACTCACAAAGTCTTGACCACATGATAGGACTCCACTGCCATGCCTTAATAAATTGTGGCTACACATGAAAATGTGATCATCACATTAAAAACAATTGTGTCACTTTACCATGGTCTGCAGTACATATTGTTTATTGTTTTGCTGCACTCTGTGTTGTTGAAAATACTGCAGTCCCAGAAAGCAAGCAAAAAGACGATCACTCAGGTTCCCACTTGCACCCAGAAGAAGTACAAGGTATATTATCAGCAAGCGTGGCAGAGTCTGGAAGGAAAGTCCAATTATGGGTTTAATCTTACATGTAGCTCCCCTAAGTGCCAACAAATCAGTTTTTGTTATGCCTGGACAGCTGGGCAGTGTTTTATCTAGCTTCATTTCTCTTTTAGGACTGCATAGAGACACTCTTGCAGGCTCCTTGGCTGTCCTCCAGTGAAAAGAAGGACTTTTGTTCTTCTCCAAAAGTGGAGATGTTGCTTATCTAAGAAATTAAAATCTTCTTTTAATGCCTTTGCCAGGGACACGATGTGTGAACACAATCTGCCTTTTTAAAGGAAGCTCAGCGCAGCATGGGAGAAATGGAAGATTGGGGTGATTAAAGAAAGAAATGGCTTTCTTTTACTCTGCACAAACATTTCTCCTTAAAAAAAAACAAACTCGGCTGTTGTAGCACCTTTTCAAGAAAGCATGGAGCGCTCCGTCTGCATTTAAGGGTAATCATGACTAATGGTCCACATTTAAAAATAAGAGCATCCCAATAATGCGCACTCCCAATGTCCACAGAAGGTCACCGTGAGAAAAATACCCACTACACCGGCGAATGAGCTTGACCTTCTAACCATAATGATAAAGCATGGATGGAGGACCAGGCCGAAGTTGCCATTAACCCAGACCAAGCAGCAGAATCACAGAATCAATCGGGGAATATGCTTTTATGATGGAGCCAGCTATGATTTACTATACCCATAAAGCCATTCGAAGAGGCAGAGTGGGCCACAGAAGACTGAGAGGTACTCTTTGTTCTGGGTACATTGTTCTGCTGTTGCCTCGCTTAGCTCTGTCACTCATTCCCCCAGCTCTCATTGACTTATGACTAGGTGACAGCAATAAAACAAGCATACCTGCCACTGGGTTCCACTGCCAGCCTCAGGCACATCTAACTTTACCATGAAAAGTGAAGGGAAGAAATCCTTCACAGCCACCATTTCAGCACTTGAATTATTCATTGAAGAGATTCGCAGTCACATGGATACATGTTCACTGATGTCTGTTTCTTTTATACTAGAGAAGCTTAATTTGTATATAAAGCTAGCTTTTGAATGTAGAGCAGATATGATTATACATTTCATATTAAACCACAATGACAGATGCTCTTCTTAATGAAGATACTTGAGTCTGACTTTAACTGACTTTATTGGTATCCCTGAGATTCCATAACCTTATAGTCCAGTACTAGCACACTGTATTCTGAACGGCTGCTACACTAATTTTGTTCTTTATCCTTCTTCCCATCCCGAGGCACCTGATGGTGCCATCTCCAGTAGATAAAGGCCAACCCTGCGAGG
>JBBPDB010000007.1:5403008-5423225 GCA_037974465.1 Brachypetersius altus
TGTATATAAAGCTAGCTTTTGAATGTAGAGCAGATATGATTATACATTTCATATTAAACCACAATGACAACGACAGATGCTCTTCTTAATGAAGATACTTGCGTCTGACTTTAACTGGTATCCCTGAGATTCCTTCAAGATACTATACAGTTGACAAGTACAAACACTATAAAACTGACAGGTTAAGAAATGTTAATATGCATTAAGTTTAAAATAGCAGAAGAAATCAAACAGCTCACAGGCAAAAACAGAGCACCACACACACCACAAAAGAAAAGAGTTGAAATAACTGAGTTTACTAGCCAAACAGTCCAAGCTGGGATGCATAAAGAAAAGAAAATATCCGCTGATTTGGGCCCCGTTTTGTCATTTAAACTATTTACATTTTCTGGTTGCGTAGTCTTTCTTATCCTTACATAAATACTTTCATAAATCCCATGTCAACTGTAATACTGTTGACTAGATTTTTAGAAAATTATAAGCGAGAGACAGTTTGCTCAACTGTGATGGCACCACCATCCATGGCCATGAATCTAAGAGTGCACAATTCCATGCCCCCACTCTCTTTGGAAGGGTAGGATGGCCTCCCTTTCCTCCATCATTCTGTGCGATGCATGCAGGTGTCTAATAGTTGATGTAATGGAATTGGCTTTTTGCACGTTCAATTGTCCAGTAATGCTGCAGCGGTGGTACTTCACCTTATTTGGCCTTCACCCTACCAGTGATCATGAAGTCCTGTGGATAGAACAGAACATAAAAGTATTGAGAAACAAAGTAGAAGCAAGCTCAATGTGGAGAAAATCCAATTTTCACAGTTGAAGAAATACAAGGTCTGAAATTACTATTAGACTTCACAGGAACAAGCTATACGGAAGAGGTACTAAAACTCCCGCAGCTGCAGAGGATGTGAAATGTTATTGGCTTGTGATTGGCTGGAAAGCTGGCTGGGGGTTGTAATCAGATGAGACTAACACTTTATTATATTTATTAAATATAGAATTGTTATAATTATTAAATACAGTTAGCTATAAAGTTAATACTGTGTATCAAAAAGAGCAAGAAAGGTAGTGCCTGGTGCTCTGGAGCTACTTTGTTGCCAGTGGTCCTGGGGTTTTGTAAATTCTCAGAAGTGTATTTTGGCCAACATTCAGGGTATTACTGCCAGGAGTGAGTTGAAATGTTTTCTGATAGTCATCCAAAATGCACCTCAGAATCAATAAAGAAATGGCTCAGTAAAAGACAATTGGCCCTCTAATGGCCATTTCAGTCCCCGATGTCAACATTATTGAAAATCTCTGGCTTAAGCTGAAGATAGCCTTCCATAAGTACACACATATAGACTTTATGTCTTGATAAATAATAGATACTGACCCTCGTTAAAAAAAAAAGTACAAGAAACAACATTTTGGTGTTTAATTGGTTTTCTTGGATGGCAAAGAAACTTCATCTGTGTGGTTTTTTTTTTTTATGGCTATGAACCTTATGAGTGAAGGTGACCATTATGTCATACATGAACACACTATACCACACAGTGTGAACAGCATGAAATTCTTCCTCTGTATTTAACCCATTCACTAAGTGAAGCAGTGTGCAGCCAGGAACACAGCACCCGGGGAAATGTGCGTGAGAGGGTTAGCAGCCTTAGGAATTGAACCCACAACTTCCTGATCGCAAGGCAAACGCTACCAGTGTGCTTACATATAGAGCTGAATGTCATCAACATTCTTTTGGGGAGGAGGCGGGTATTTTTTGTTTGCATTTTTAAGTTTATTCAATCAATTAATCCACCTATCAATCAACGAACCATCCAATAAGTCATTTATTTGTTTATGAGGGCAGGTCCAGGCAAGGGCATGCACTTTCATGCATTTTCATTCAGAGCTCGTGCGCTTGATCCGAAATGTAAAGTGGGAACTTTATTTGGCAAATACATAATTAATCCTCTTTTAACGTTCCTTAATATAAATTCTGTTTGGATTTTGTAATCTACCATTGTTTTGATTTTTGAAAGGATTTATAGAACTCTCTGTTCACATGGTATTATATTCTGGCAAGATTTACAGCACAAGCAAAGAAAGCTCTGAAACTGTGAAATTTTTCCACTGAGAGTGCTGCGGCTTCTCTCTCAGGCTTCTCAGTCTTTTGCGTTCCAGATGAAAGCTTGCACTGGGAAAAGAAACAACAGACTTTTGCCTTTCATTGACTTATTCTGTTTGGTTTATTCTGTTAGGCATGAGTGCTGTGTTGAGGCTGTGATACAGAGACTGCGGCTTTTCCGCATGCCTCTTGAGGCAGTGTTCAACAGGCACACAACAATGCACACAAACAATTTCAGCAGGGCAGGATAGAGGAGGGGGCAGAGAGGCAAATAGAGGAAGAGTGTGTGATGCCGAAATGTCCTAAATGCTTTCTAACATGGCCATCTAGTGGCACTAGTGCAGTAGTGGCCATAATGACCACTGAGGCTACACATGTCTTATGCTACGTAAAGTTCTTTCTTTTTCCTGTCAGTTTTGTTAGTCTCCATGTTCAGTGGGTTTCCCATTTAGTCTCCTGTTTCTCATTCATTCATTTTCTGTAACCACTTTATCCTTACTGGGCATGGGTATCTGGAGCCTATTTCAGGCTCTACATTCATGACCTAGGGACTGCACACACACACACACACACATGCGGTCAATTTAGAATCCCCCATTCACCTAACAAACATGTCTTTGGACTGTTGAACAAAGCAGAGACCCCGGAGGAAACCCACACCACCACAAGGAGAACATAAACACTCCACACATACAAGACCAGAACCTGGATTCAACCCCCAACCCTGGAGGTGTGAGACAACAGTGCAACCCACTGCACCACCTAGGGACCTGTTTCTCATTCTTTTGTCAATTAATCACTGTCTGTTATTACATCCTACTCTCACTCAACATCTCCACATGACAAAACATTATGTTGTCTCACAATACATTTATTATTAAATAATGCATTTAGGCCAGAATCTCAAAACTCGTAATTTCTAAAACAATGTTTAACCTGGAAACACAATCATAACCATTTCATGTAAGCTTAATTATCTAGAACATCTAGAATTTTGGTTCAGCCTAAATTCAGGAAAGTAAGCTATATAAACAGGCTGTTTTTAATTGATCATTTATATAATTTGACATACTCATGGTAGAAAGTGGCCAGTACAAAGGAAGAGCAGCATAGCCAATTAAATAAAAGCTGTACAACACAACAGTATAGTATAGAAAGTACATATAATACAAAAATGCATATATATATATATATATATATATATATATATATGACCTTTAAAAGTGTTCTATAGTGACTATTCATTCTTCAAGTGTGATTCTTACCCTTGGTTCTGGAGGCCTCTTGTCGCTTTAGGGCTTTCCCTGTTCCCAGTACATCTGATTCCAATCTTCATCTGATTAACAAGCCCTTCTTGAGCTGAGACTTGTGTGTTTGAGGCAAAAGTAAAGGATCTTCAGGAGATCCACTGGGAATTAAAAGTGATTAAAAATTTCTCAGAAAGTGTGCAGGCCCTGATGTTCCCACAAATGCCAGTATTTTTTGATGAATTTGTGACCTAAAATCAGTTTTTGCATGAATATGGCATTTTGACTTATGACTACAAACTGTTGAAATATCACTAACTGTGTTCTTAGGCATTGCTGTACTTGTAACAGTGAAGAGTGTAAAACTAAACAATGTGATTGACTAAATGCCAAATGAAAAGCCCTTCAATTGAACTGAAAACTGAGATATAGTTTTGAATGACCTCAAACTGTAGTTTTTGGCTTGTTTGTGTGGGTCAAGCTTTTCCACTGTTGCAAACGCCCTCATAAAAGCTCAGCAGCGGGAGGGAGACGTCCATAAAATGGGTCAAACTGGGGAAACTGGGGCCTGCCGCCGTGTGAGATTAGCTGCTTGAGACATGAGGGACTGCCACTGTAATGAATAATGTAGGAGCAGTGGCACATAAGAGAGCATGCAGAGCAGACACACAACAAACTGCATCACTGCACACCTGAGAACCACAATTAGGCCTGTGTGGGGGCGCACCAGTCCTTGTCCCCCCATATGGGATATGTCTGATTGACACACATCATCAATCAGTAGCCCATCCAGCTTGTGACCAGCAGCAGATCACTTCATTAGGCAAGATTTTCAGACTGCTGAGAGCAGCTAATGCAGTCTCTGTACTCTGGCCCATAAATCATGCCTAGTATTCAGCATTTGCCTGTAAGGAACTTTGAATACTCTGCCTGCAAGTGCAGGTCTGAAAACGGGGTGTTTTATCCTGGCAGCGTAGGTAAAGTAGTCACTACAAAAGCTCTTTTTTATCCATTAGTTTAATGTATGTGCTGCTCTGCTAGAGCTTGTCAAATGAAAAATGGGTGTATAATTAAAGAAACTACTCATAATCCATGCTACTGGACACTCAGGAAGCAATTTTGAGGGAATCTAGATAAATGTCATCACTCCTTTCCAGTTCCTTATAGGGGAATTTAATCAAATGCTCAAATTCAATGACTGAAGTGTAGAGGTAGATATAATCACCCTTTTTCTTTCCTTAGGGAATGTCAGGTTGCCAACTGCTATTAAAATTGAAGGAAGAAGAACAAGAGGAAGAGGAATTCAACCAAATTTTCTGAATTCAATGGCTGAAGTTAAATGCTGCACTGTAGAGAAACTCATCAAGTCACATTTCTTTACAGTGGAGGTTCTAGTTGTTTATGTCTATAACACAGGTAGAAGCTATACTGTTAAATCTAAAAAAAAAAAAAATTGTTGGGGACTATATTTGCCATCAAGGTATTATTATTATCACTATTATTATAACTATTGTTGTTGTTATTATTTTTATTATTAGTGGTGTTGGCAGTGGTGTTATTCTCACTTTTTATTTATTTATTGGCTGTTATATTTAACTAAAAACTGTACTGCAAAACTATCATCAATGTTATCACAACAATCATCAATTTAAAGTTGGTTGAGGTCAGGGCTCTGTGCAGGTCAGTCCAGTTCTTCCTCACCAAACTCTCCCAACCATGTATTTATGGACCTGGGGCACATTCATGCTGGAATAGAAAAACACTGTGTCCACAAATGTGGAAACATGACATTGTCCAGAATGTTTTGGTATGCTAAATACCTTCACTGGAAATAAGGGGTAACCTGAATCCAACAATTTAGAGCTGTGTCCCAATACTTTTGTTCAAATAGTGCATCTCCCTTGACAGTTTAGGTGATTCACTACTCATGTGTTTTTTTCAGCTGACCACTGATTACAACATAATATGCTTTCTTGAGGTTTCAGCTTTCACATGTGCTCTAGAAATGAAAGTTTAGTCACCTGTCCTGCAGACAGGACCTGTTCAGCCGTGTCCGGTTACAGGGTTAAATATATCCACAGTCTCCCCTTCTCCGAGCATCAAAACAGGTCCAAGGGAGCTGTAATCCTCAGAGTGCAGACGACAGATCTCCATCACGGATATCAGAGGAAGCTTGACCACTAGAGGAGCCAGAGAAAGGCAGGGAGAAGGTCTTATTTATCCAAACAGATGTAGGACTGGATTGGGAGAGTCAGGGTTTCCCACGCGGGTTCCTTTCCACAAGGACGTGGCACAGTTGAATCAAAATGTGCACTAATCTAAGAAAACCTTTGCTTCTTTGAAAAACCACTCCCTAGACACCTATCAGCTGAGTTTCTGGTAAGTTGTAGTTTCTTAAAACTTATACAGTACTCTGAAGTGCCATATCTGGAGGGCTAGCTGTTTACTTAGCAGTCCTAGCCACTGCTAACGTAACTGTCACAGCGCCTTCATTTGCTGGTTTCTGGTTTATTTTAGGGACAAAGTTGCCCCAAAATCTACATCTGTCAGACAAAATACATTGACTTTCTGTAACTGTTTGGCGTATTTTTCTTTAAAATCGCATGACGTTAGCTAATGTTGTTAGGCAGATAGCTAGCTAGCTAGCTCATTTGCTGTTTTCTCCCTCTAGTAAACATTAACAGTTGTTGGCATGGGCAGTGTTTTCTCTTGTTTACTAATAAAAAGGTAATAGTCCTGAGGTTAGTACGACTGAAAATTTAATAGGAAAAGCTTTTAGACGGAGAGCGTCTCGTTTTCAAAGCAGAAGCTCATTTTCCTTAAGGAGATGCTTTAACCCATCAACGTTAGATAATCATCTTTGAGCTGTCAACTTTGAGATAAGTTTGAATATTTGAAGAGCTGTGAGGAAACATTCAAGCAGTTTAGCTTATTTCTCCAGGTAATGCTTCTTTATGCCATTTTATGGGGCTTGCTTTTCTGTTGTGTTACTTGTATGAGAGAGTTTTGACTATACACACTATATGGACAAAAGTATAGGGCCGCCTGACCATTCCACCGACATGGACCTTTATGACATTGTATTTAAATACACAGAAATTAAAATGGAATTTTTTGTAGAGCAGTCTCCATTGCAGTTCATCCTAAAGGTGTTGGATATGGTTAAGGTCAGGGCTCTGTGAAGACCAGTCAAGTTTTTCCACACAGAACCCATCCAGCCTTGTCTTTTTGGACATGGTTTATTTGCACTGGTATACAGTCATGCTAGAATAGAAAATATGGAATGATGATGTTGTCCAGAATGCCTTGGTGTGATGAAGCATTAAGATTGCCCTTCACTGAAAGTAAGGAGTCTATCCCAAACCCTGAAAAACATCTGTCCCAATACTTTTGACCATGTAGTGTAGTTGTGCTAGTGAAATTAATGATATTCAGTTGCTCTTCTCTTCCTTTTACATTGGAAATGGGATCTGTTCAGCTGTGCCTATTTTTAATCGGGTATCCTCTCTGTTGTACTATATATAAAGCTTGTGTAATCTAGGGGTAGGGACAAAACAATCATTTGATTAATGTTGACATTGGCAGAGAACTTGGAGCTCTTGTGTGATGCTCTATCGATTGTTACAGTACGATGGGAGAAATTGTTTTACCCCTTTTAGCAATCCCTTCAAATCTGTTCTTTTCTCTTTTTTTTCACAGCATTGCGGCAAGTACATGCTTGATGACAGACTCTCCAGCCAGGCCTTTGTTTTGAGACACAGCAGGTGACCGCTCAGGTGCAGACAAGATTACACAGTTTAGAAAGAGGAAAGGCATTCAAGCGGATGGCCACACCGTTTGTGCCAGTGCCTGTTCCCATGGAAAGGGTGCTGTCAGGGGCTACTAACCCCAGGCGGCCCCAGCGAGCCTCGAGTCTGGGCAGTGCGTCTAGCAGTTCTGAATCCTCCTCCACCAAAGGCCCAGGAGATGATGGCAGCTCAGGAAGGCGAGGGAACAGTAGCGGGGCCTCCGGCTCAGATCGAAGCTGCTTCACTCCACCCTGTCAGAGCCCCATCACTCGGGCCAGGATGAATGGCTTGGACCCCACAGTGGAGTACGCCAGCTGCCCACGGCCAGACACACCACCCCAGACTCCCAGCTGGGAGGAGAGACCAATAACCCCCACTGTGCTGGGTTACGAGGTCATGGAAGAAAGAGCTAAGTTCACGGTGAGAGAACATCTAATCTTCCCGCTATGTTCTAAATCAAACGTGTGTCTGAATTTGTTCTATTTGGTAAATACACATTTAGCTTATCCAGTAATCTCTCCGATTACCTCAAATTTGGTTGTTGGTGGTGCACCTTACAGCTTTGACTGCAAGACTGCTTAGTCACTGTTTTCATTTTTGGGAATTTGTCCCCAGTCCAAGCTCTGTCTGTGTGTTTCTTGTCTTATTTAAGTATTCTGTGCCATGGCACCAGTCACTGTTGAGAAACTGAGTTGCAGGAGACAGAATGTTGCATGGCTGAGAGACCTGAAGTCATGGTGTCAGGTCATTTAAGGTCAACCTTTGTCACTTGACCTGAAGTTGCTGATCAAAATCTTTTTAGACTAGTTTCTGAATTCCTCCCTCTCTTGTGTTCTGATAAGATAAATATTAATCACAGTTAATATCACCTAACAAATTGTTTAATATTGTTAATATATAATAGTTATAAATAGTAGTTTTATAATAGGGAGAATTATAAAAAAAAAAAAACAGAATTTCTGCATTTCTGAATTTCTTTCCTCAACGATTACCCTTTATTCAGTTGCAAATTGCTGTCGCTTCATGATCAACCAGTAATGCACAGTTGTTTTGTCAGAGAGGGAATAGCACTGCCTGTGTTCCATTTTCCATAGGCATTTAATGCAGTCCATTCTGTTGAGGGTGGGGGTGTGAGTGATGGCATGCACTTAATTAAACAGGTCGTTCTGCTTCCTGCAGTTTTGTTTGTACATGGTTGTTTGAGTTATATGTACTGATTATTTTCTACATAGGGCTTAATGCAAATTCCACTGTTTGATCATGTTTGTGAAATCTGTGGAACGTGACTCATTTTTCTGTTGGTTCGGTGTAAGGACAGTACATAGTGGTTGTTTATTAGGGATGCATTTAAATATTACGCCAGTTTTCAGTCTGTCATGTTAATTAAATGCAGATGCTTTACATTTTAGATATAAACTATATTACAATGTTTTTTGGTAAGATTTTGATAAAAAAGGTAAAAGCCTTTTCTTTCAAAGGCTTTCATTAGCCCAAAACATCGAATGTGGCACATTGTAAATGAAACTTAGTTGCTACCAGTTAGTGTCATATTGTAATGCCCTTTTCTTTAATTCATTATTAGTGCTATCTTTATAGGGACATAGAGATCATACTGCTGGAGAAACACTGAGTGAAACTGTATTGGAGAGCTGCTGACTGCAACGGTGTTCTGTTATTTCAGACACTCGACTGCCACACCTGCCGTCATACTGTTTGTCTTGTTTTTTCACACCCATTTTGTAAACCAGCAGTATTACTAACAGTATATCATCCTACCACCTTATGAAGACTTACTGAACTATCATATTTTGTAGATCACATCCAAAAAGTCCGCTTCACTTACAAGTTCATGACGAACGCCTAATTTGTACGTCTACTTGTTGCAGTTTTATCAGAAACACCTACCATACAGATGACCATAAACAAATGTGCATGCTCACAGGGTTAGAACCTTCTGTGTTGCACCTTGCCATTCTCTGTGGGTTCAGTGTTACTTTGGCAACTTGTAACACTGAGCCCACAGAGAAAAAAAGTTCTTTCAGAAAAATCTAATTCTGTTAGGAGTGCACTGTAAAAACATAAGTAAAAAACATAAATATGTAAGCAAAGAAAAAAAATAAATAAAAAAAAGTGCTTAAATGCACCAGTGGCAATAAACATTTTGATTGTTTCCTCTTTCTGCAACAGGTTTATAAGATTCTGGTGAGAAAGTCTCAGGAAGAGACTTGGGTCGTGTTCCGGCGCTACACAGACTTTTCTAGACTCAATGACAAGGTCAGTGTTTGTTTCTCATCATAAAGGTGTACCGCTGCTTGAAACTGAATTTATTAACAGATGAGGTGAACCAGGTGTACTTGAGCACTATATATATATACTTCTGAATTCGACTGGGCTTACATTCGTGTGTGTGTGTGTGTGTTTGAGTTAGGGAGCGACCAAACTGTCCCAGACAGGCTCAGTAGTTTACCTCTGCTCAAAACTTGTGCAGCATGTCACACTCTCATGTTTTGCCATTGACTTCAAACTAAAAGAAAGCGAGATATTGAAGTTCCTGTTGGGGTACTAGTGATCCACATGTTGATCCGGGTTGACCTAGATCGGCAAAGGTTTGAATCAGCTTATTAGAAAATTTCACATGCTGACCTCAGCACATGCAGTGAACTAAGACTGAGTTTCACAGACTCTAAATTTGCATTAAAACATTTTTTTCCTTTCTCATTTTGGGCTTCAAATCTTAGTTTTAGATCGATATGTCAATTTAATGTCCACCAACCTTGAACACTGGGCATAAAGGGTAGTGACTGTTGTGCTGGTACAACCATATCAGGCACCACAGTATTGCTGAGGTTTTTACAAACCTCACTGTCGCTTAGAGAAGATACAGACAGGCGGGCAGTCGTCCAAGTTTATTGGATACAAAACATAATGGTCACCAAATCTAATAGTTTCTCACTTCAGTCAGTACAGTTATCACGTAAAAGGGGAGTTTTTTTTGTGTATTACAGACTCTGTAACATTCAACAATGAACCCAAAACAAAATGTACTTTGAACTAAGCTGTTTCAGTCTATGCTAGGGCTCAGTCTACGCAAAGTGCAGACGGGGCTGTTTTGTACAGCCTTGGCAGCGTGAAGCATCCTCTGGTTTTGGAAACTGACCTGGAGTCTGAGTAGAGTGTGCAAATGATTAGGCTAAAACCCCAGTTCTGCCCACACAAAGCCTTACTGTTCCTCTGCAAAATAGGTGCTAGAGCCAGCCAAGTGACCCAGTCTCTGCACACACCATCAGTGCACTGTTAAAACCTGCTGTTCACTTCCATCTCCAACTCTCTAGTCCTCTTCCTAGGGGTTGACATACTGAAAAATCTCTTGTTTCAAAGGATATCAGGGGCAAAACATTTTGTTTTCAGATTGCAGAACAGCACTAGAACTTGACTAGGATGACAATATTTCTCATGATAAATTTGTTACATTTCTAAACATGTAATAGATCTATTCATCCTAAGAGCTTGAGCCCCTGGTGCTTCGCTTCCATAACATAGGGAGCTTAAATAAACATGTTGAAAGTAGGGTCAACTGCTGCCTCAACACATCTAGTCCAGCTGGTTTTTCCACCAGCTTGTTTTGTAGTGTATCAGCTTCAGGCCAGTTCAAGGTTGCGCAATATATTGTACAGGTTATTAACATTTGTATGATCAGAGATATTAAGTGGTAGCTTGAACATTTACCTTAATAACTGCATTTGTAAGTGCATGCCTCATTAAGCTCCCCCTGCTACATGGGAAGCAAAATTATTCCCCAAATTATTACATAACCACCTGTTTACTGTCTGAAGTATTGTTTTTGACATTCAAACCATATTGTGCACCCACTATCAGGTCTCAGGTGAGCATTGTGCATAACATAGATGATTTGTACAGTAAGAGAAATCATGAAGAGAGATCAATTTGCATTACGTATGCCAAACTAATTTGTGAATGTATGTGCATCTTTTTTCTTCAGTTAAAGGACATGTTTCCTGGGTTCCGGCTCGCTCTCCCACCTAAGCGCTGGTTTAAAGATAACTATGAAGCAGACTTCCTGGAGGACAGACAGTTAGGCCTGCAGGCCTTCCTACAGAATTTAGTGGCTCACAAAGACATTGCCAACTGGTGAGCAGATGGTCCTTGCTCCCCTAAGCTCTTATCTGACCCTGATCTACCCAAATATGCTCCCCTTTTCGAAAAATAAACTTCTGGATTGGTTTGTTAGGTACACTCTGAAGTCATCACACGTGCTTGTATCATCTGTACTTCTGTTGGTGACACAACAGCAACACTGATTTTTAGTTTAAGGTGTGTTGTGCAAGAACAAAAACTTTTTATTAAAAAAGTTTTATTGCAGTATGTGTCATTTAAAAGAGGCTTCAGAGAGGTCAGGATACTGAGATATATTTGAACAATATTGTGAAATTGAATGTATTAGTATCCCCCAGTTCAGTACTAAGAGACACAGCATTCATCAAGAACCAGCTAAGTAGGTCACATACACACATGCACATGGCTCTCTCATTGTCCGGAGGTTAGTTAGAGTACTGCTCTGAATGCATTGTTCAAGCCCCGTCTGGCATTCAGCTCATGTGCTCCGGTTTCTGGCAGCTTTCCTCACTCATACTCGATAACCCATCAGAGGGTGATAAATGGATTTGCTTTATAAAGATACGATTGGCGGCTTTCCAGGCCTTTGCGGTGTATCATCCTAAGCTTCATGAGCAGGAACTCTATATGTAGCATAAAGAGAAGACCGATATCCTGTTTCATTTGCAAATGAGCCAGGTTATTTAAGTCACTTCTATGCACACTTCCCTGTTCAGTTACTGTGGACTAGGGGTAGGGGTGAGTACAGATTCAGTGGGCCTTGATGAGACCACAGTATGTGCTCACAACTCAACTGAATTTAACATCCAGTTTACTAAGACTACAGTTTATCTCAGAAACTGTATAGTTCTGCCCATTAACTGTGTTTATGTGACGCACGGTTTAAAAGGCACAGTTAAACAACATTGGTTAACCAGCAACACGGATCAACACAGAACGAAAAATGGGTTGGTGATGGAATAGTTGATGGATAGATCTTAATAGTTTATCTACTTTAAGCATTAATATAGTGGCATTTGGCAGACAGCCTCATCCAGACCGACTTACAATCATTAGTTACAGGGACAGTCCCTCTAGTGCAACTGAGGGTTAAGTGTCTTGTCCAGGTGGTACAGCGGTAGAAAGAGGGGGAGTTTGAACCTGTGACTTTGGTCGTCAGGTTCACAGGCGAGTGTTTTACCCCCTAGGCAACTACCACCCCTTCTTTCCAAATAAAGCATTTTACCTCAGATAAGAAAACGTTCTTTGTCGCCTCTTCATGTATGTTTTGCATATTTGCGTCATTTAGGCTGACGCACTTGTTTCATACACAAGAAGAAGGAGAATGTGTCGCATTTGTGCCTTAAAGTTTTTACAGCCATTGGCTGAAACACTGCTTTTATTTTGTATCACCAATCTGAACTATACCCAGTGAAGTGCTGGGAGATATAGTCTGTCGTGATACTGATATTGTTGAGCTATTAAATTGATATTTAGTTATGGCAATATTGCTAACAGAAACTTAACTGCCTCATTGATTTCAAGAACAAGAACTTATTAAGGTTTCCTTCTGTAAATAGGGTTTCTGCATAGTTAAATTTGTTGTGCTGGACAAGATTCCCTTTTATTGTCTTTTTTAAGAAAAGCAGAACAAAATGCTACAGTCCAGTCAAAGCAAATTGTCACCATAAGAGTAACATCACAAAGAAATCGTGGGATCATTATTATTAATGCAAACTCATTTTGTGGTTCTTTGTTGTATTTGGGATATTGAAGTTGATCAGTACATCCCCATCAGTAGTTGAATTTGTTTGTTTGTGTGTGTGCATGTTTGCAGTGTTGCTGTACGAGAGTTCCTTTGTCTGGATGATCCACCAGGCCCTTTTGACAGTCTGGAGGAGAGTCGGGTAAGATCTGAGACCATATAGCGCTGTAGACTAGCCAGCTTTGGACACAGGCATGCAGAGGCACACTGAAATCTTGACCGTTTTAGTGAATATTTTCCCACTGTTGTCAGCATGTCTGCCAAAGTGCTTCAGCAGATTTGAGTGCTGGGCAGCTCCTTCATTAGCATGGATAGCCCTCAGCAGCCTGTCCTCGTCTCTTTAGCTTCTAGACTGATGCTGCTGACAGAAAGAAGCTAAAGAGACGAGGACACTGGACCCACTACTACTAATCGCTTTCCCACTCTATTTTTTTGTTTGTGTTTTTCTTTACTTTCTTACTATCTTGCATTCTTTTTCTCTCTCTAACTCACTTCCAGGCATTCTGTGAGACTTTGGAGGAAAGCAACTATCGACTGCAAAAAGAGCTTCTAGAGAAACAGAGAGAGATCAGCTCCTTAAAGAAAAGGCTGCAGGAAAAAGAGCTCTACATACACCTGCTTGAAAAAAGGCTCAAGTAAAGGCATTAGCATTATATTGTCATATGCAGGGGGTCCTCGAGTTACAACAGTCTCGACAAATGACATTTTACAACGCTCACTCCCACTTAATTAGCCTGGTACTCACGGACTACATGAGTGACCTAGTTTGATTGCGAGCAGCCGAAGAATGCAGAGAAAGGTGGCGTATGAGCGCGGGAGTTATCATTTTCCTGTGTCTGTGTCTTAGTTGTGTTTTTATGATTTTACAACTGCGTTAGGATAGAAAGTGACTTAGGCTAGGATGTGTTTCGATTTACACCAAAATTCATGTTCCATCACTGTCGAAGGAATGAGTCTGTGGCGTAACTTGAGGACCCCCTTTATATTGTCTTTTATATACTGTCCATTTATGTAGTGTCTTTTTTTCACTGCAAATAGGAGACTGCTCTGTCTTAGCTGTGTCACTGTGTCAGCATTTCTGTTTTTGAACATTAGATTGTTTTCTCACAGCTACATGAATGGCTTTAACCCCTTATTTGAATGTGTGTGTCTCTGTATTTGTTGGTGTATACTTGCATACAGTGTGTCTATACTTGCTGATGCATGTATGTGTGTGTGGGTATGTGGTTTCAGTGGTGAGTCTCTGACTCCGGAGAGTCCTTGTGGTCTGTCCGCTCAAGGCAGTGAGAGCAGTGTGGATGCAGATGGAGAGGTGGAGTCTTCTACAGCTGAGGCGGATCAGGACATGCCAGAGGAAAACGGGTACGGCTTACTTCCACTACTCAAGACACGTGCACACACACGTACATACTCAGCAACATTTAATCGGTTTTTGTAGCTACTCGTATTCAGGCTCTTTCCTCAGTCCACTGTCTTCCGTCTGTGGGTCTTTTGGATGCTAAGCAGTTTCAGCAGTGACTGGCAGCATGCCTGTTTCCCAGGCAGCCGTAAGACACTTGCAGCTTTGTTCCCACTGTGGCCTACACACACCGCTGATCCCTATTGATTGTTTGGTTCAATTAAGCTGTGCTCAAAGTTTGACTGGCCTCAAGACCTACCTCTCCTCTGCACCTCTATTTCTTTTGTACAGGCAGACCCCTTTAGGGGAAATACAAATTACCCTAAAAGCTTTATAGAACACAACCCCCTTCCCCCCAGCGCATATACACACATGTGCACACGCACTCCAATCCCTTAACTCAATTTAGCTAATGCTTGTGGCTTTATGCCTTTGTCCTGCTATCACACTCACAGTAATAAGTTAGGCAGCTTATGTGCTGCATGATAAAATATGAACATGGCTGTGCCAAACTCCTTACTCATTGTTCATATATCTTATTTGCGTGAAAAGGACAGGGGGCTATAAAGAGGCAGTATGCTGCTGTAGAGAAAAGGCTCAGCCGTTGTAATGATCCACCCATAGACCAGATCCATAAGCCTTATTTTTCTAGGATTGTTCATTTTAGTTATTTGGGTTTTATGTCGTTCTGTGGACTGCTAGAGTGCCCTGCGCTCTGATCTCATGGCGCATGGAAAGATTTTTGTGGACGAGCTGGAGAGTGATGCAGTTGATATTGAATTAGCTTCCATTTCTGAGCAACTATGCCATCACTGCAGTCTCTTTGCCCTTTTATTTGGTGTTGGGGTGGATAGACTGCATTTCAAGTCAGCTTTTTCTCAAGTAAATCAAATAGCCACCCAGACAGGATAGAGCAGGATTTTTTGCTTAGAGTCACACCTTTCTCCACTTAATTAGAGCATAGCCAATTAGATTTATGCCATTTAATTGTGAGCATTGCCCCTGATCCTTACATGACGTCATTACTTATTTCAGCTGAAACTAAGCTTAAGATTGATATGAAATGTCCCAGACTACACTGTTTCCTTCTTCAATTCTTCTGTTTTTGTCTTTCTTTAACCAGGCAGAGCCTCTTTGACCTATAATGCAGTAGTGCGAGGTACTGACGGCCTCTACATGTTGTTTTTACCCAATGTCTTTACACTCCTGTGTTTGTACCTTCTTTCTTGGTCGAACAGTTGTGTGTATGATACGTTCCCAGAGACCTGTCATCATTACTGTTACCTGTTTAAAGACTTAAACCAGTCATTGTGGTCAGACTTGACAACTTACGCTCTCTTTCACATTCCCCTTCTCTCTCTCCTACTCTGTCCTGCTCTCAGAATGTCCACTCTTAAGAATAAAGGTGCCAAAAATGGTTCTTTGGAGTGATTCCATTGAAAAATTAAGAACCATTCAATGGATATTTTAGACTGTATCTCAAAGCCAAGAATCATTAGGAACCTTAATTTTTAAGAATGTCATACTTGCTCTCTCTTTCTCTTTCAGAGTGTAGTTTTGACTTTTAAAGTGTGTGTTTTGTTCATGACATGACTGTGTCTACTCTCATATATGCAGAGACCTTTCAAATAGGTGTTTGTCTTTCCCAGACTGTCTTGACTTGTGTCCACTGCAGAGTTAGCAGCATGTTTGCTGTCTGTGTGAATGCTGTTTTTGCACGCTAAATCAGTTTGTTTCTTTTCTTTCAGCAGTTGTGAGCAGCAGGCGACACGAAGCTCCTCATCATGTTGGTGTGGGCCAGGCATAAGCCGCTCTCCTCCAGTCATCCAGGTCACTCAGCTGGAGAAGTAAACTGCACCAGAACTGCACTTTGTTTCCTCTTTTTTCCCTCATTTTTGCATTTTTTTTTTTTTTTATCTTCCTTTGTTTTGTATCTCACATGTATTCTTACTCACTGTCCTCATTTTTTTTTACTCATTTCGTTGCACTCTCGCTCAACTATGCTGCAGTGAGATGCTACTCTCTCCTAACTTCATGATTGATGAACTGTGACAGAAAGAGAGGTGGTGTCTGTCTGCAGTCAGCATCAGAAACTACAGGCATGCTCACCCGTAAGACTCGTGGAAGGAAAGCAGTGACCTGTATGTGGGTGTGCTGAAATCTGGAACATCTCCAGTGACAGGAGAACATTTGAATGCATTGTGGATAATCCAAATGGGCTTTCCAAAACAAAAGGATAAATGCTTCAAGCTCTTCTAGTCTTTGGTTTACTAGAGCAATAAGGCTTATTGGACTTCAAACCTACATTGACTGAGGACTGTAATCTACCCTGTGGTACCCAGCCAAAGAGAGTTTCCCAACCAAAACATATGGACAGAGACACACTTTATTTAATCTACTAAAACTAGAGACAATTACGCATTTTCAACTCTGACAATCTAGAAACCAAGAACATTTTCTCTTTTGCGATTTCTTGTGACTGTCAACGACAGAGCCTCCTTGACTAAAATAGCTTCTGTGGTCATCAACTCAGGAAGGACAGTGACAAAGACTGGGATCTCCCCTGTGCTGCTGTCGTATCATCAGGTTGTGATCCAATGTGTAACACTATAAAACTCCAGTCGGATGAACTCTAGTCTGCCTCTCAATTTGTGCCGCTCATGTCATGTTAATTTGCACTGCCATTGCTTCTCTGTCGACAGGAAAACAGGTAATATTTGTATAGTAGAAATGTGACTTGTTTGAATGAGCCTGGATTGTGTGTTGAGTGCTATCTTTTTTTCTACTTTTCACTCACTGTGATGAATTTATGACATGTTTAAAACAACACTTTTTTTTTTTTTTAAAGTCACATGATACTTGCACAGTAATTGTGAAAGTCTAAACACTAAGTGAACTTTAACAACCTTATCTGCAGGGCTTCTGCTGAGCTGAATTTGTGTGAACACTCTTCAGGATGAACTCTACAGGATATAATACTGGTCTGCATTAGTGATGTTGGATGGTCAACCAGTCTTCCACACGTCTTGATTTAGTCACACTAAGGCCAAATTTCCCAATTTCCATTGCACTATAGAGAACATTTTAGCTGTTAAAGAGCATGAACACAGTAAGTGACTAAACCTCCTTAGAATGATTTTTGTGCTTTAATACCTTTTAGGGTCACACACTTTTTATGAGTGTAATTTAGAATGGAAATATAAACTTATTATGGCACATGGTGTCCGTTGTTGTGACTATTCTTAGGCAAAAATGCTGGAAAACAGTCTTTAAACTTTCATTAGTTTACCCATCTAGGCTCTGCCTATAAATGCATTGTGTCATAACTGTTGCGTTGTGGACGGTCTTTACAGAATGTTGACCAAAATCCAATTGAGGCTAATGAGTCATTACAATCTGCTCTTAAGCTGGTTTGTGTCATCTATTGGTTGTGTCTATTCTGGCTGGAAACAACATTAACACATTCACTTTTATGCTACTATTAGCTCAGTTACATGACTTGGACTGACCTTTTACACACAAAGTACCACCTAAAGTTAAGGATGCAAATTCACTTTGACGGACTTATTTGTAGGCTACAATTTTTAAAAGGTAGAACAAGTGATTTGCCACTGTTTACAGTTGGTACACAAGAACACATTTGTGGGCAGAGCATAATAGGCCACACTGCAGCCTCAAACAGTCATAGTGAACAAGAGTGTGGTGTCTTGAATGTGTGTGATGTCAAATGGAATCAATACAGGGCTAAGTAGAGACATGCTTCAAACACTAGTTCTATGGTGTAGGGATTGTTGAAGGCTAACACTTGTAGGGGCAGTGTAGTATTTTGTGTTCACGTATTTAGAGAGTCACCATTCTTGGCACAGGCCAAGGTAGAAAACTGCTGAGTCAAGGTTAGTAAATGGCTGCAGCAAGTCACATGTTGCACTTTAATGTCCAGGAGGATTATTGGATTGTGGTGTACATTGCTTCTAGTGTAGTAGGCGAAGCTTCCTTATATTTGAATGCTACTTTTTAGCTTCAAATGAAGCGCAGTGCCTTTTCCCTGCTGTTCATATATGTGTCCTTGTGTGTGTGTGTATACGCAGGTCCTTCCAGAACCTCAGCATCCTTGCTAATACAGTGCCTTGCATCTCATACACTCATTTCATTTTTTTTCCCTGTCTCTCACAAATTGAGTTGCTGTCTCTTGTTCCATTTCATTAGGGTTGATGCCACCTGACAAGGTAGCTGTTTAGGTGAGAGCAACCTGTGATGTCTTAAATGATCCAGAAGCTGAAAGCAAGGTGACCATCTGTGTTTATACTCGGTCCACTCCTGACAAACAGAAATCTGATCTGTAGGATTTTTATTCTTTCAATATTTAACTAAACTGCACATTTAACACTTGACTTGTTGTTGTTGTTAATATATGACAATGAAAATGTGTCTCCTGATGATTAAGTGAAGTCGAGGAATTCCTGTCTTTGGGATGAGAGTTTACCTTTAAAAGTCTCCGGATAAATCTTATGCAACTTCTCAGTAGATACTATTTAAAGATCTGACACTTTGTCTTGCTGTTATTTCTTTTCTTTTTTTTTGTCTTGTCAAATAGCCATAGACTTGTATTCCCCACACCTCAACCCACCAATGCCCATCATTGAAATGTAGGATAAGATTGTGGAAGTGTCATCTTTTTAAGATCATTAAAACTTATGCAAATGTTTTGGTCGCATATTAGATTATCTTTTGTGGGATAATAAATGTTTTCAGTCGAGATATTTTCACCTTGCTGAAATGTGGCGAGTTATTTATGTCTCTTAAGGATTCTGTTTATTATAAGCTTTCTTTTGCAAAATATTTTCTGCCACTAGATGGTAGTAATTATTCATTTATATGATCTCTAATGCAGTAGCATCGTTTCTTGTTGTGTATTGTGTGATACACTTACATTTACAGCATTCAGCAAATGCTTTTATTCAAAGCGACTTCCATTCATACAGGGGACAGTTTCCCTGCACCAACTTGGGGTTAAGGGTGTTGTTCAGGAACCCAGTGGTGGTATGGTGAAGGTTATGATTCGAACCCATGACCTCTTGGTCCAGAGGCAAGTATCCTACTAGGCCAGTGGTTCCCAACCCTTTTTCCTCGAGGGCTCCCTTGCCTGTGTCCAAAACATGCCAGCCCCCATCCAACCCCAACTCCTCACATAGACACACAATAATAATAAAGGGATTAATTACAAACTTTTATTTGCAAAACATAAACAATTGTAGATTTATACACTTACATTTACGTTTCTCAGACATTGGGATTTTATTAATTTAATGTGTACAAATATAATTTTGGTAACCTCAGTGCAGATAAAATTGTGCGCACCCCCTGAGATCTCTAGCACCCCACTAAGGGGGGGCCCGGACCCCAGGTTGGGAACCACTGCACTAGGCCACCACCACCACCTCCACTTGATACTTGTAATTTGTGGTCTTTAGGGAAAGGCATAAATAATGTCACTCTAGTGCATATACACTACTCACAAGAAGTTATGGATATTGTTATTTACATGAGTGCTAGTCCTATTTACCCCAGAAATTTAGACAATAACAGGGACAGCCCCAAATAACAGAAATGGGCAATGTCAGTAGCGGGTGTTTCCACCATTTGCTTCAATGACAGCTTGACAGCAAGGTTTCATGCCCCTCCCTAATGTTGTTCTGAGGCAATGTGTTCCACTCTTCCACAAGTGCCACGCGCAGTTCTGCCAGGTCACGTGGGGGTGGGGTACGATCATCCAGTCTCTGCTTCAACTGGTCCCAGACCTGCTCTATG
>JBBPDB010000007.1:5423325-5438861 GCA_037974465.1 Brachypetersius altus
ATAGTTGAGGTAAACCTGTGGTGAAAATTACAGGCCTCTCTCATCTTTTTAAGTGGGAGAACTTGCACAATTGGTGGTTGACAATACTTTTTTGCCCCACTGTATACCATCACTGACGTAGGAACATAACGTTCCTATTTACCTGTGTGTTACCTGTGTGAACAAAACTAGTTTAAGAGTTGCCATCGTGATCTTGTTGAACTATTTATGCAGCTGTTTAAATTAGCTGCTTAGTTGTGATTAAGCAAAAGTGTGTAGTCTCTTAATAAGGAAATCACACTAAATATGAATTGACGGACTAAATCCCAAAGATCATTCAGCCGTTGATACATTCGGTCATCTGAAGGATAAATTTGACTGAAGTTTCAAATCAATGAGACTTCTCATTTATATGTTTCTGTCCCATTGATATTTTGTAGGGTGTCTGTGTGTCTTCCTGCACAGTGGCAGTGTTTTGCTGCTGACATGGCTCATTCTGAGCCCTCTCCCTCCATCTGCCTTGCTATCAGTGTGGAGCTCACTCCGACCTAATTGGGTTCCTCTTAAGCTGCTTAAAGCCTGCTCAAATTTGGGCCTCTATCTCTGTGCCAGCCTGTAGGCTCTTCTCCCTTCTTGCACACAGCCCTAATAATACAAAGTGCTAATAAAGCCAGGTAGCTCTGCTGATTAGTGTTCCGGCGTCTAGTGTGCTGTGGTCCATTTCTGTCACTGTAACTTCTGCATCATCGTTGCTAACCACTTCCTGTTTTCTGTTCTAGTGGTAACCATGGGCCACGGTGTTGGCTGAGGATCTGGAGGGCTTTGCACACACCTATCGTGAGTTTATATTACACGTATTAGAAATGCATCCTGTAAGGAAGTATTGTGAAGTGTAGAAAAGAAAAAAAATCCAGACATTCATCACACATACTCACTCTGCTCATCAGGACCACTCCCCTGCCAAATGTACAGGTTCAGTAGATATTAACCAACTAAGAAAGCTACAGTTTGTTCCACACCCTTGTGAGAGAAAGCACAAGATTCAGACATCCATTCTTATTTACCTGCCATGCTTTTCTGTCATTATGTCTTGTTCTTTCCAGTTTGTTGTATCTGACATTTGTATATTTGTTATTTGTCTGTTTGTTTCTTCTTTACTATATGCATTGTAAAGTGTCCTTGAGCTCTGGAAAGGCTCTATATAAATAAAAATGATTATTATTATTATTATTAAACATTTGGTTCCTTCTCAAATAGAACAAATGCCCTAATAGCACAGTGTTGCTCACCCTGAGCATACCTGATTTGAGATTTATGAGATGTATAATGCATCAAGTTCTGGGGCCCCAAAAATGTGCAAATGCTCTTTTTTTAAAGAATTAGAATTAATGTGAATTTTATATGTAATACAACATAAGAAGAACCTTTCAATTCAAACGTGCTGTATGGGAGATTTCAAAATTCTGTGAGGTAGCCTAAAAATATCACTATTCCAAAAATACTATCGCTGTAGTCCAAAATATTTTTTATTATTATGTGAATGCATTCATCTAGAGGAACTCCCACAAAATCACTCATTCTCTCAGTTTACAATAACATTGATTAGTTAAAAACTGATTTGCAATGCAGTTTTATACTATTTTTTAGAATCATTAGGTACAGTTAATGTGCATAATTTGTTTGGTATTGCAGGCTTCCACCTCTGTGTATGACATGGCCACGGCCTCCTCCAGAACAGATTGTAGCAATAACCACGGAAGGACGTCACAGCTACATGCCATTGGTAAGGGTGGAGAATTTCCACACAGAATGTGACACAAGCGTCAGGGGTTACATTTTGCTTAAGTGGATGGAAAAAAAATACAGATTTGGCATTAATGAACTAAAATTTCCAGTATAAGTTTACCATCAGTCTGGCTAAGCCAAACATGTTGAAATGCACTGGAGAGTGTTACTGGAGTAAATGAATGACCTGTGTTTTCTGCCAGTAAGTTAAATTGGCCTAAATTCAAAATATTGTTCTTCAGTTTCATGTGCCAAGCTCAAGAGGAAGAAGAACTGGTTTGGGACGGCCATTTATGTGGAGGTGACAGCGGAAGGAGAGAGCAAGAAGACGGCCAAGTCCCATAGCTCCTCCAGTCCCAAGTGGGAGGAGCGCCTCCTTCTGTAAGGAATATTTTCCCCAGCCAGATTTAGGTTGTCTGTCTGAAATTACTGGTTTTCTCTAATGTTCATTTAGTTCATTTTAGTTCATGGGCCTCGAAAACCTTCAATAGTTTTGACCTTATCTTTCATCTGAGCATGTGTAGTGTATTTCATATATTTCCTTGATTCAAAACACCTTCCCACTCAGTTCTATTATATATATTATATTATCTATAAGTGTGTTTTGAGTCAACAGGTATTTTTTTTTTTTTTTTCTCGAAGTACAGGTGATTGCATACCCATGGTATATTGTGTGCTACAGATATGACTGATAGAGAATAGGTTGAAGGAATATTTCAGTATTTCATTAAAGTAAATAGCATTAAATCTACAGAACTATTTTGAGGTCATGCGCCACAATAAAGGATTTCCGTCCCCACAAACCAACCAAGACTTTCCTGACCCCCCCCGCCCCCCCCCCCACACACACACACCTTTCCTCCACTTAATTTAGCCTTCATTGTTTTGACAGTTTTGACAGTTCCAGTGCCTTTTGATCTCTGCCTGCTGGTAGTGAGATTCCCTTTGTTAGACTGAAGCATGTCTTGCCTGTACTTTTCCTGGTGTTTGTTTTTGTTAAGAGGAGCCCATGTGATGATTGTGTGAAATCTGAAGAGGCACACCTAACATTATTAGGATGTGTGTTATGTTCCCAGGAAATTCTCAGAAAACAGATTTTTATTAATCACAGAGGAAATACGTTTACAATCCAAGTCATAGCCCTAATAACTGCTGACCTAAAAACAGCAAGCCATAACATTTAGGAGCTATTGAAGTATCTAGTATTTTTATTGCTGTACATAAAATCAGACAGACGCTGCAGCAAAATACGTACTGAACTGGCAGAAATGATAAATGACATGGCAAAGCACTGCAGTCAGAAATGAGACTCGAAGTGATTTTTGAAGATGAAAATATGAAATCACATCTGCTTGGACCTTTAACACTAATGGCAAAGTCAGCAGTAGGAATTAATTCAGTACAAAATAATGCAGAACTGGGATGTCTGGAAGGCAGTTCCATCAACAGAACCGATTCTTATTTCATGAGTTAAGAGGAGTTGTGTAGGATGGGGGACTGTTATTTTTCAGCTGCATTTCTCAGAAATGTACAGGTCAGAATTCTCTGTGCAAACACTTCCACCCACTATGAAGGAAATCCAGCAGAGCTGCTTAGGGCTGCTGGCACAGCAAGGCTGCGCTTCTCAGGCAGGGAGGGGTACAAGCGGGGAGATATTTTGCAAGTCATCGGTATTGTATTCTAATCTCATTTTTGGCGTGGGTCTGTGTGGTGTTTTTTAAGCCGCCTTTTGACAGAAGCTTTAGTCTGAGGGAGTCCCTGTGTTGGTATAGTGTGTAAGAAGACCACAGAATTAGATAGTCTCTGCTGCAGTTTGCCACTGGACTCTCAAAGCATCAGTAGCTCTTAACTGTTTGCCTGGAACATTAGCATCAGTTTAGAAAAAAAGATGTGGGAACCTTAGTGAACAGCATGACTTCAGTTCTTTGAATTCTTGTTCAAAAAAGCAAACATCATGATTATTTATTTCATTTTGTCTGTAGACTATCATTCTCTCTCTTCACTAACAGCTTACATGTTCTTAAAAAATCCCATAGATAAACCCCTTGTGGCATCCATAGACATGCATTTTTGTTTCAGAAATGTCTGCAGAGATGCCCCTGTTTGTGTACGTTAATTTGGACATTTAATTGTTGCTTTTGAAAGCTTTGGTTGCTGCCAGTGACTGTCGCAAAACTGCCCCGAGTACCGTAGTGCAAACCTCCTCAACCATCTGTGTGGCTTTGCCTCTTGCTGGTCTCTGCTCATTTGCTGTTGTTGGGGACAGCTTAGTTCTGCAGGCAGTCAGACAGAGCTCAGAACAGCTGCTGATGGGGGCTGTAACTCCAAGCTCTTTTGTGACTACTGATTGAGCTAATAGGAGAGAATGAGAGGATGGTGATGGAGGGGATGGCAGAAAGCACTGCTGTTTGGCCAAAGCCCCTGTGTGCTGAATACTAACTGCCCTGCTCCTCTGCAAAGAGCCAGCAGGGAGGGAGGTAGAGAGAGAGACAGCCAGTGAGGGAGGGAGAGTTTGTCCTTCTGACTGATTTAGAGGTGTTTAGTCCGACATAATGGTGGTTAATGTGCTCTGTCTTGGTGAGCTGAAGGATCTGCAATGTTGACAAGCTGGTCCTGAGCAGAGAATTGGGGTGGCTTTAAATAAATGCCCATCCAGTATAAGTGATAGATCTGAGTGGATGGGTATTAGCACCAATACTGATTAAACTCATGGAATATTGATGTAACCAATCCACATTCTACACTATTCTGCCAAATTCTATCAAGTATATTGGTGCATGAACATCTCTACTATGGTACTTCAGTGTCTAATGTATATTTATGCACTGTGTGCTTCGGAAATAAAAACGCCCTGTTGGAGCACTGGTATCAGATTGGTACTCTATTGGTATTCTGAGCCAGAGCATTACTACACTTGTCCTCTTCTGCTTCTCACCTTTGAGTAACAGGGGAGACTCAGCCTAAAGGCTGCAGAGGAGATCTCCAGAGACAAGAGTGTGAAATTTGATTAGACTTGTCTGCTCCTGGTCTCCAGTGCACAGATCGATCAAGGAGACGGCCTTGGGATAATTTGAGAAGGGATAGTGAACCCAGTTACAATGCGACACTCATGCAAGAGTCACAGTCTGGACCACTGTCTTTGACCATGAGTTATTATAACGCTGATAGGGCTGTAGTGATATAGTTGTATGCTACTATAATAGATTCTGTAATTGTAGCCCTCTCATTCAAACAGCTTTTTAATTGATTTAAAAGATATACCATTTGCACCAGTAATCTAGCAGTGAACGTCCAAAAAACAATAAACAGATGCGTTGACTATATATGATAAAGTTGGGCTGTATTGGTTGAAATCTGATGTTCAGGTTTGTATTTGAGCATAAAATGCAAATGTAGGTTCATTATTGTAAACCACATTAAATAATGTGGTCAATCCTGATTAATTTGATAACTTGTCAGCCCTTCTCAAAGCGCTAAGGTGTGGTTTCCTGCAAAAGAATTAAGTCTAGATTTTGAATGGTAAAATGCTATTGACAAGAAAATATAATGCATGACTAATCTTAAACCTTATCTGGGAAACCCAAACTTTTCCTGATCTAGTAAAAGCTCCAGAGTGTCATCAATGTTATTGCATCAGTCACTGTTTTCCAAAAATCTCTATAAACACAACATACTAACACTGATCACAATGATCTTATCTTCATCCTGCCTAAGGCAGCTTGCCAAGAGTGTCTGCTCCTCTTGTGCACTTCATTCAAGATGCTCCCGCTGATAGCTGTCGGTACCTTTTTCTCCTGCATTCTTATAATGTCTCTTCCTTTCGACTGTCTGTGTTTGTGTGTCTACATTTCCACAGGAATGTAACCCCACACACACAGTTGGACTTTAAAGTATGGAGTCATCACACTCTAAAGGCAGATGCACTGCTGGGGAAAGCCACTCTGGACCTGCGCCAAACCCTGGAGCAACACGACAGGAAAAGTATGATACCACCAACACAATGATGCACCATGGTCTGCTTTTTTTCCCTCTTGTGGAACAAGACTTGACAGAGACTGAGATGACCTTTAAAAGACACCAGGAATGTTCAAACTGCATCTGATGGCTCAGGTGTAATGCATTCCCATCTCAGCAAACTGAAAGACTCCTCCCAGTGCACCATATTTGGCCTGGTTGTTGTGATTATGTTGTGGTTTCTAATAGTTTCCATCTAGATTCGAGTTTCTGAAGGTCATCTTGGCACTAAGATGAAAACAGTGTGATTAACGTCATTGGTTACACTGTTTCCTCTTGATTAATGTTATTTTAATAATAGGATTTGCTCATGTTTTGAGGAACTTTGTCCAGTGTACTTGAAAAAAATGTACTTGATTGAAGTATTATGAGCCATTCAAACATATTCACCTACACGTTCTACCCTGTTTAATATGTTTGCACTGTGTCAATATCTGTGTGCATACAGTTGAGAATGTGAAAGAGGTATTGAAGCTGACTCTGGAGAATAAGAATGGAGTGGTAGCCTCTGGAGAGCTCACAGTTATCCTGGATGGCCTCAATGTTGACCAAGAGTCTCTACATAATGGTAATGCCACCACTACAACCAGTGAGTATTTTCAATATTTTGTCTTCAGTGCCTCCCTGGGATGTTAGTTTTCCTACTTTCTCACTCCCTCATCTTGGATCTGAGTTATACAAGATAGTTCAGAAGGCCCTTTGGATATACTGATTAAGCTGCGCTTTGTCTTTATCTTCTAATAGAAGTACAGCAGAATGGAGATGCAATTCATGAGAATGGGGAGGACAGCACCACCAGGGCCCAGAGCTGGTGAGACAAGATTTGAAGTTATTACACAGAACAGTTCATTTCTCAAGGCAAATACATTCTGAAAATGACTACAAAAACATACCCTTTACTTTCTCTGTCTGTGTGGGGAAAAAACAACAGTATTCTACATCAGCATGGTGTGACTGAATTTGTCCTTATCCTGGTAGTACACTGAGAATGCACTACTGCAGTTTTTCCTCTCATGTATTTCAGCTTTGGCAGCAGCTCCTCTTTGCCCTCTGGAATTGTTGTGAAGTGATTCATTCATTTCCTCTTCAGGCAGGTGCTTGCAAACCAGCTGTCACTGTTCGCCTTGAACGCTTGCAGATCTAAACAGCAACATTATGATGGAAGTTTCTAAGAAAAAGTCTTGCTGAAACTGAGCGGGGTTTTTTTGATCGGTGCAGCTATATAATGCTGTACTTAAGGTACAAGATAGTTCAGACCTTTAAACCTACAAGATATTAGCAGCACGTGCTTAAAGTTGGGAGGCCAGATGGGGCTTCCATGACTTGGAGCAGCAACAACATGGTCCAGATCTGATGCTCCCATGTTCCCATTGTAGGAGCTTTTGCTTGTGGTCTCTGGTCAGCATGATCACTTCCTGCATTTACACAGCCCCATACACAACAAGCTGTAAAGCACTGTTTTGCACTTTTTTTTTCATCAGAGCCAGCATTAATATTTTATCTGCAGTTTGTGATGTAGGTCTTGTTTGGGACAGACAGGCTAGCCTGCCCACCTTAAGTGCATCAGTGAGCTTTTGCCACCCATGATCCTGTTCAACAGTTGTCCTTCCTTGGAAATGCTCTGAACTCGTCATCTTAACATTACAACTTAATTAATTTAGACCCTGTCAAAAGTGCTCAGATCCTTGCGCTAGCAGTGTTTACATTCTACCTGATTGAATACATGAAATCGACCCTTTAAAAAGCACTCTTTGAGACGAATTTTGGCTTGGCACGCATTTCTCTGGTAGGAGTTTTAAAGAGACACCAAGAGTCCCCTGCATCCCATGCCAATTCATCATCATGGCTGCTGTTCTGTGTCCTGCATAACAATGGACTGGATGTCAGACAGACGAATGCGTCATGAGCCCTCTCTGATACCACTTCCTTTTCCTCCATCACCATGAACAGGCTAAAAACTGTCTTCCTTTATGTTGTGTGGCAGCAATATGCAGGGCTGGTTTCTCACAAGTGTGTAGATATACCCGCTGGCTTAAATGGTTGGTAAATAACTTCAGACTGGTTGATTGTATTTTGTTGGCATACATGGAAATTCGTTTTTTTTTCTTTTCTTTTTTTTTTCTTTACACAAAACACTGTTAAATCGCACTGTTGGAAAAATTTGCACTTTTCATCTTTCTTTGACTGTTTTGTCATCTCTGACATTTTCTCAAGATGTGAGCCATGAAGAGAACCGTCCTTTAGCAGTGCTCAGGCCACCTTAAACTGTGTGGTAACCCCTGTGCGTGTGTCTTTGGTGTGTTGTACAGCTCAGTGAACGGCACAAATGGAGTGGAAAGTGAAGCACCATCCACGTCCTCTGGCAACAGCGATGGCAGCTCTGGTCCTGTTGTCAATGGCAACGGAGAGTCCACACCTACGCGACAGATCGCCAGCCCAAAGGCCACGTCCACCCTGAACCCTGCAGACAGGGACGTAGCCAGTACGACTGGTAAGAGCCACTGCTTTTACCCGCTGCCATACTGTCTGATGTTTGCAGCCCACAGGCATCAGAACTGCAGGAAAGGTGGAATGATTGTTGCCCAAGCTACAAGTCAGCATCTTTATCAATACACAATAGTGGATAAACTCTTAGCAAGAGGCAGATTGATACAGTAATGGGTTTATTGATTTTCCTGAATCTACTTTTTACAGGGTATGACCATGTCAGAAACTCCATGTATATTTATGCTGTGAAGCAGCTATTCTTTCTTAATTTATTAAAAAACGAGCAATAAAAAGACATACGATAGCACTTAAATTTGACCTTGTCATGATCTTAGAGCAGCTGCTAGAGGCTGCCCTTGTTTAAGTTTGTATTTAGGTTTTGTTTTGTGCTTTTATTTTGAAGTATGATTGGGTGTTTTAAAGAGTCATGAGTCACAGCTGTGTTTTAGTTTGGGTTTAGAGTTTTTGTTTCATTATTGGTGGTTGGGTTTTATGTTAATGTATATAAGGGGGTTGTGTTTCTTCAGTTGTGTGTCATGGGTTGTTATAGTTTTGGTTTTCTTATATCTCCTTTTGGTTAATCTCAAGTCCTATGTCTGACCCTTGTGTCAGTTTTTGTTTTAAAATAAAGATGCTGCAGTTTGATTATCGTGCGCGTGTGTGTGTGCCCCGCGCGCCTGCAGAAGGGGAAAACCCATGACAATAGTACACCGTTCTGGAGATTTTCTAGTCAGTCAGCTTCTCCTGTTCTTGTTCAGCAAACTGTCTGTCTTCACTGTATGCTGTCTCTACCCCTGCTTGCACTAAGTCTGGTGTCACAACAAATGCCCAATTGCACAAAACATTCCGCACACAGATTTTGATGTTCTGCTCATGTTTTCAGTATGCTTCGCTTTTAAATATGTGTGGAGAGCAGGGAAGAGGATTTGCTGTTTCATTAGAAGTCCCTACTGGGGCTCATTTTCATTAAGGTGTCTGCTAATCCGTACTGCTGTCAGCACCTCTGCTCAGCTGAGCTCTGAGAGCAAGCAGCCAGATAAGGTCACACCAAAGACACTCACTTAGGGGTTTGGCCTCTATGATTGGCACCTCGAGGCACGAGGGAAGACCGTTAAAATGAGCTGAACATTGTTCAGTGGTGGGAATTAATTTTTTGTATGGAATCTAGGTATAGGACGTGTGTTGCTGAATAATTCTGAGTCTGTGTGCGTCTCTGTCTCTCTCTCTGTCTCTCTCTCTCTCTCCGTCTCTCTCTGTCTCTCTCTTTCTGCAGTTAATGGGGAGAATTCTGCTGCTGCTACCTCCTCAATAGAGGAGGCACTTCCCTCTGCTGGTGGGAGTGAGCAAGGCGTTGAATCTGCTTCCTCTTCACCTGCATGCCAGCCTGCTGCCCCCTCGGTAACGCAGCCCACCAGTGCCACTACCGCTGCTGCCTCCTCTTCCTCCTCCTCCTCGTCTACACCTTGCCAAGCAACAGCTGCTTCTGTTGTGGCTGCTGCATCCTCCAGCTCCACAACAGAGGCTGCTACAGGCAACAGTGCAGCCACGGACGGAGCCAAACCTCGCCAGCAAGCCCCCAGCTCCGGCACTTCAGACCCTTTGCCTCCTGGGTAAGGCATGCAAACAATTGCAACACAATTGCTTTAAAATAAATGCTATGTTTTGGGTTTTTTGTCCCATTTTTTTAAACGTTTTTTTATGTTGTAACAAACACAGTACTCTGATTTAAACAGTCACTCATTTGTAAAGGTTTTAATGGTTTTATGTAGGACTGCTGCAAATTGGTGATGGTATAGACTACTTGTGAGGGTTATTAATTAAATGAAGTTTCATTTTCGCCCATGTGCTCCTGAAGAATTGTATGTTGGGCCTAGGTTTGGTATAGCTCATACAAAAACACTTGATACTATAAACGCATGTAGGTCAGTATGTGTGTTTTATTGTACAAGTGCTGTATTGTACCTTAATGACTATGACTTGCTTTTATGTGTATCATCATACACAGCACAGTAAATATGTACATATAAAAGGCTGCATATATGTGTACCGTAACTACATGTAGGGGCATGTATTAAAGAGACTTTTTATCTGAATAAATATAATTGAATTAATTTACAACATTTTCAATCATGTAGATCATTGATGCTACAATGATCTATTGTTTATGTGGCTATTCAGTAAATGTTACTAACAGCACTAGTTTCATGTTCTTGTGCCAGACTACACACAGTAACCAAATGTCCTCCTTTCTTCAGCAGTACATCTTGCTGTTTAAAAACTCAGTACATGATCATGTTTAAAATAACAAACTTACTACACGTCTGGGATGCTCCACTCCTTCACTGTCGTATTCTTGTTTGACAACTGGCATATCACTCAGTGAAGAATTGTACACTGTTCATGTTCAGATTTGACTCTAAGGACTCTAAGGATCTAAGTAAAAGTGGTTTTGTTGCTATTTGTATATTGGTTGGGATTTTGAATGGTAAAATGCCATTGACAAGAAAATATAGTTGCATGACTAATCTTAAACCTTGTCTGTACCCCTGTAGGTGGGAACAGAGGAAGGACCCACATGGCAGAACTTATTATGTCGATCACAATACGAGAACCACAACATGGGAAAGACCGCAGCCCCTGCCACCAGGGTTTGTGACCAACCTACCAGCACTATTAGTGATGAGGGATCACTCCTGATACATTGTCTGATGTTATAAAGTATGTCTCTGTGTATTGCATAGCTGGGAGAGGAGAGTGGACGACCGGGGCCGTATATACTATGTGGACCACAACACACGGACCACTACGTGGCAGAGGCCCACCATGGAGTCAGTGCGCAACTTTGAGCAGTGGCAGTCGCAGCGCAGCCAGCTACAGGGAGCTATGCACCAGTTCAACCAGAGATACCTCTACTCGGTACAAACAATCATAAAAACACAGGCCTGCAGTCATGTCATATAGACATCATCACTGATAACTACAGACACCTTTATGTATACATATGTATATGTGTGCTGTGTTGATTTAGAAAGACAACTTAAATGTATCTATGCTGAAAAAATGCTAAAATGTTACTGTTTTAACATCCTAGCTACTTTAGTCTTTGTTTACATTCCAAGGCCTCTTTTTGCTCTGATCTTTCTTTGATTATGGTTCACATTTGTATGGGTATGTGACACACACTTTTAACTTGCTCCCTAAACTGACTGACATCCACACGTCATAAACAGTAGCATAATATAAATGGCCCAAATCAAGGCCTATTTCCTAGTGCATGAAAATACCTAAATCTAAACCTAAATAGTGCACTGTTTGCAGAGTAGGCATTTGTGGACCGTTTGAATCCCAAACTGCTATTTGTTACATATAAAGCAGTGTTTGATTATAGAAGCCCTATTTTCATGACCTTATTGGTGCACTATGAAGAAAGCCATTTGATGTTTAGACCACTAAAATAACAGTAAAAGCCATCAAAGATAATTCGTTCTAAACAGCTCTCTCAGCGGTTCATTAATAGAGCAAAATGAAAATACAGCTTGAACACATTAATTGCCCACACAGCTCAGTATCGGATCAATATCAGAGCTGGGTCACATTGAGCAAAAAATCTGATTTGTGCCGCTTAAACTTGGTTATATGAATGTAGCCTGTTTTTAAATTGACTTTCTTTTCTGTGATTTTTCTTTCTGTTCATTTTATGTTGAGTGATTGTGTACTCCACTCCTTTCAATGACTTGATTAGCCCCTTCTGCATATTCTCACATTCTGCAACATGAATGAAGATGAAGACTTGCTGAGCCTTTGACATGCTGGGTTAATCTTGTCCTTTGTTTTGATTCCTGTGATTAGATTATATAGCTGTGAGGACCTGGTGATATATAGTCAGCAGGCAAATGACAGACAAGCAGAGAGACAGTTCAAGCCATTGCATCAGATAGCCTGAAGTATACTTTCTCTTTATTTAATGTCTGTCTTTCTCTCTCCTAATTTTAACATCATGTGGGTCCTGGTTCGGACACAGGCTTCAATGATGTCGGCAGAAAACGACCCTCTTGGTCCGCTACCTCCTGGTTGGGGTACGTTGCATCTTGTATCAGAGGCTCAGACAAAAATGGCAGGGGTATGTTTGTAGTGTTTTTTTTGCATAATATAATTATTATTACTGCTGGATCTACCTTTCCCCTCAGAGCGACGTGTGGATTCAAACGATCGGGTGTATTTTGTCAATCACAATACTAAGACTACCCAATGGGAAGATCCCCGCACACAAGGGTAAGTTCTAAACCTGAAAACATTCCAACTCACATTTCATCACAGTACCCAGCTGAAGTTGCTGAAAGACAGCAGACATAAAACGAAAGCTGTTTCAAAGCAAAAATGAGTAAGAAAGACATAGTGGTGGCCTTATTGTGTTTGTGAGCTCCTAAAACTGGAACATTTTTGTTCTGTGTCCTGTCTGTGTGTTTAGCTGAAATATGACACATCTCTTGTTTGGCACTGATTCGTAGTTTTCTTATCATTTAATGTCCACTTCCATAACACCCTCTGGTCTACTACTGCATCATCAGAATAATTGTGTTCAGGTTTCTTTCTCTCTGTCTCAGTTTGTCTCTTTCTCTTCTGTAGGCTGCAGAATGAGGATCCTCTTCCAGAAGGCTGGGAGATTCGCTACACGCGTGAAGGTGTTCGCTACTTTGTGGATCACAACACCCGCACCACAACGTTTAGTGACCCAAGGACTGGCAAGTCCTCTGTGTGAGTAGATATTCAAACTTCTCATTAATCTTACTTACATTAGAGGGTTTTTTTCTTCTTTTATGTGTTTTGTAACTGTTCAAAATGATTTGCAAGAACTTTGATCAGTGTTTCCTGTTTCATCTTGCAGCACCAAAGGGCCCCAGATAGCATATGAGCGGAGCTTCCGATGGAAACTAGCTCATTTTCGCTACCTGTGTCAGGTAAGGGTTGTCATGAGACTTGCCCTCTGCCTTTGGAATCTATATTTAGAGTATGTAGGTTCTCTTTTCCCCTCTACATGACTGTCTTTGGTTTCCTCTGCAGTCCAACGCACTACCCAGCCATGTCAAGATCACAGTCTCTAGACAGACGTTGTTCGAAGACTCTTTCCAGCAGGTAAGAGTTTTCACACTTCTCACTGAAAGGGGCGTGTTCACAACACAACAATGTTAAAACTTTAAGTTCATCTTTGATTTAAAAAGTTAACTTTCTGTTAACCGGAAAGGATTTGTTAGGGGTGAGTGCATGTGTGTTTGTGTTTTTACTGATGCGTCAGTAATTGTTTTCTAGATAATGGCCCTGAAGCCGTATGATCTCAGGAGAAGGCTTTATGTAATTTTCAGAGGGGAGGAGGGCCTGGACTATGGAGGCCTTGCCAGGTTTGTAGAGAAGCGCTTAAAGAGCCACTGACCCATACTACAGTGTTTCAATTTCTGTCTGAATGTTAAATTCATTTCCTGGCATATTATATGATAGACATGTGTGTTTTGTCTGCCAGGGAGTGGTTTTTCCTCCTTTCTCATGAAGTCCTGAACCCCATGTACTGTCTATTTGAGTATGCCGGCAAGAGCAACTACTGTCTGCAGATAAATCCTGCCTCCACCATCAACCCAGACCACCTGTCCTACTTCTGCTTCATTGGCCGCTTTATCGCAATGGCAAGTGCCTTTTTTCGCGCTCTCACATTCAGATGACCGAATGAATCAAGGTCAAGGTTAAAACCTTCAACCAGTTTTGATAGGATTCTTTGTTAGTGTTTCTGTACACTGAAAAAAGTGGAATAATTTACGGTTATGAATGGAGTTTCCTTGAGATTTAAAGCCATTTATAGATGATCTGCATACCTTTGATCAATGGTTGCTTTAATCAGACAGCAGTGTGTGTATATAGCTGAGCTGACAATGTGCTGTTCTGCAGCATCACTGTAACATGTTTGAATCGAGTTAACCTGTGTTATCCCGTACTGTCTATCTGCAGGCGCTCTTCCATGGAAAATTTATCGACACAGGCTTCTCGCTGCCCTTCTACAAGCGCATGCTCAACAAGAAGCTCATCTTGAAAGACTTGGAGTCAATTGACCCTGAGTTCTACAACTCCTTGATCTGGATCAGGTATGCCCTGCTTGGTGTCTGTACTTCTTACAAAGCTCTCACGTACATGTAGTGTTGGAATTGATTCAATTGTTTGATTGCCTTTCTACCATCAATAGAAAGGGTAGAAAGATTAGTTGTCTTTTAAAAATTAGATTATACATTTAAATGCATAATGGATCCTTATTTATTGATTGGTTAAACCGCAATGTATCTTGTTACAGGGACAACAACATTGAGGAGTGCAGTTTGGAAATGTATTTCTCAGTTGACATGGAGATCCTTGGCAAAATCACTTCTCATGATCTAAAACCAGACGGCGCCAACATTCTTGTGACTGAAGACAACAAAGAGGAGTATATTGGGTAAGGGCTTTCCCTTCACACTCAGACAGGCAGTGCATAATGAGGCCGCTGTGCAGGATGACTAATGCAGATGCATTGTTGTGTGCCCTCTGCAGGCTCATGGCAGAATGGCGGTTTTCACGAGGTGTTGAGGGCCAGACCAAAGCATTTCTTGACGGCTTCAATGAGGTGGTTCCCTTGCAGTGGTTGCAGTACTTTGATGAAAAGGAGTTGGAGGTAAGCTTGGGTATCCTTGTTTGTGTGCACTCTAACAGGGCTATCACAGGGTAATCTGCTGTAACTTTGTGGTACATCACCTCTCCTTGAAAAATGCCATTATTTATTATTAGGGCTGGGAAAGTTATCGCGTTATTAACGCATTATTTACTTAACGCCGACAATTATTTTATTTTAAAATCCTTTTATTTTGAAAGTCTGTGATTTCACCGAAATAACGCGCGCAGGGGCGGACTGGGACTTTCTTTACCAGGTTGGGTTTTCGCATCTCGGCCCCTGAACACCAGCGCTGAGGTATTTAATATGGACAAAAGTAATGGGACACCTGACTCCCGGCAAAAATCAGCCGACACCCATTACAGCGCTCCCATTACTTTAGTCCATATAAGACGACTGACCATTACACCAAATGCGACTTTAATAACACTGGCTCCGCCCACATGCTTTGCAGCGGCTATAATGGCTCTGCCCCCATGTTCTGGGAACTTATTTTTCAATAACAAGCCAGATAAAACGTGAACGCCCTGCAGTGGCAAATAGCTTTGGTTTTATATTTGATTTGATTACATTCATGTTTTTACAG
>JBBPDB010000007.1:5439033-5452730 GCA_037974465.1 Brachypetersius altus
GTCAGTCTTTGGCGATATGGATATTGTGCATGTTGATATCGCGATGACGGTAAATTTGCGATATATTGTGCAGCCCTAGTGACCACTATATAGTACGCATAGGATAAATGTGTGTGTGTGTGTGTGTGTGTGTGTGTGTTAGGTTATGCTTTGCGGGATGCAGGAGGTGGATCTCCAGGACTGGCAGAGGAACACTGTGTATCGCCACTATACCAGGAACAGCAAACAGATCATGTGGTTTTGGCAGGTGCAGTGCATATGTTATACTTGCGTACAAGCTCATGGACAGTTTCTGGCACTCATTTTTTCATTATATTTAAACTATTTCCTGATGTAAAATGTGCTGTGTGTGCAGTTTGTGAAAGAGGTGGACAATGAGGTTCGTCTCCGACTGCTGCAGTTTGTCACAGGCACCTGCAGGCTGCCTCTGGGGGGCTTCGCTGAGCTCATGGGTGAGGTGCACACACACACATCCACAGAAAATAAGCAAGCAAGAAAATGCAGTAGTAACTGAAAATGTTTTCCCTTTCTAACAGTTATGTGTGTTCTCTCTTTTATATTTTGTTTTCTATCAAATTTATGTTCTCTCTTTTGATATTCACCGTTTTAACAGGGAGCAATGGACCTCAGAAATTTTGTATTGAGAAGGTCGGCAAGGACACTTGGCTTCCTAGGAGTCATACATGGTGAGTCCTGGGTTTACACATTGCCTTTTACTTCTGTTGATAACCAAAAATATATTTTACCCTCTTTGTCTTTGGATAACTTCTCATTTCTTATATTTGCAGCTTTAACCGGCTAGACCTGCCCCCCTACAAAAGCTTTGAACAGTTGAAAGAAAAGCTGCTTTTTGCAATCGAGGAAACCGAAGGATTTGGCCAAGAGTAGCTAGCAGTTTCTCTCTGCAGCAGTGCCCTGGGGAATGGGAGGGGGAGAAGAAGAAGAAAAAAAAACACAAAAAAGTAAAATTGCACAGATAACTACCAATGTACATAAGCTATTTTGTCATTTTAAACCAAATCTTAATCCAAAACCTCATTTAGCAATCTCCATAACATTATTCCCCATGATTATGCAAGCATTTCAGCTTTTTCTTATCTTTTAAAAGCAGAAATCTAAATACAGTAATGCTTTTCCTTTTGGCTGTTTTTAAAGGAGATTGACAAAAAAAAAAAATCAAGAGTGGATTTTATAATTAAACCATACGTACAGCTCTAGTTTTATAGAGCTCTTAAAGGATGATTGTAGTGTTTGGTCTGGTGCCTGGGTTTTCTTCTTTATTATTATTTTTTCTTTTGGATCTTTAGTTGTGATTGTGTTGCGCTTGCATGGCTGTCTCCAGAGAAGATCAAACCCCTTCCCTCCTACCCTGAGATACACAAACACATGCACCAAATCCATTATCCATTACGGCATATCATCCAAGAGACCTGGGTTCTGTCTGACAGTATTGCTGTTGTCACTTTAGACCAAAAAGTATTTTCTCCTCCACTTTGCTGCTGCATACTAGAGGTTTCATATGAAAGTAGTTTTGCTGTCCTAGTTCTGAGTACAAACTCTTAAAGGAGCTCATTCTTATTTGCTCTCTCTCTCTGTCTTTGCATGACATGCCTCTTGAAAAGTGGGTTCCTTTCGACCCGTCATGGGCTACTAAGGGAAAAGAATCACTAGCCAGTTTACACAGTCAGGGTTGGGCCAGTCATTTTGTCATGCTGGGTAACCTCAGACTAGGTGGTAGGCCTGACAGAAACAACACTCCACTTCTTCCTGAACCATTTGACATCATTCAGTTTGGCATATCAGACTAATTTTGACCCATTAAGTCATTCTTAAAGTGTAGTTCTACAGCTGTATACTGAATTTTTGGCTCTAAAAACAGCAGAAGGCCTTCACGCTGGACTCTCTTGAAGCAGAAAGAATGAGGAGCATATGCCCTGTCCCTCCTAGCCCACAGATATTTGAGGTGTTCTTGTAGATACTACACAGCTAGAGAAGAAAACTCGCTGTGTAGTTATTAGAAAATGTTAAGGCTGAAAATCTCTAAATCTTCCCCATTGAATAACCAACAGAAGGGTGACCGTCTCATAAGGACATATAATTTGCTGTGACCATAAATGCGGTTTGTAGCAGCTGTTGAGAAGGAGAGGTTGGACAAGCTTTACAGAATACTGTACTAAAATCTCATTCACCTTCATGAGATGTTTTAGCACACTTTGTTTTCTACTTGGGTTTTCAGTTCCAGACCTGCCATCCCTGAAGGAAAAAAAGAAGCATGCTGGTCTGGAAAGGTGGGAGAGAGGGGTATTGTATCTTTAGTGTACATATCTAAAAAGTTTGGTGTGTGCATTTACCAAACACAGCGGTCTAAACCCCTGCTTAACTATTGGTCATCTGTAAAACTTTATGCACATTTTTAAACTGATTTAATTCAAATTCCCTATCAACCATAGTTTAGTTACTAATAACCGTGTCTGCAATATCGCTTCCGTTCTATTGACTGATGAACACAAATCGACTTCTGTGCTAATAGCTCCCCCTTCTGGAGAATTTGAATTATTATGAAGAAAATAGATTTTTCTGCATCCAGAGGGGCTTCAACAGTTGTGAGAAAGCTCAAAACGAAAGCTACGGTCGGTTGTTTCATATTCATTTCTGACTATCCTACCGGCTTTGATAACTGAAGATAATTCAACAATGCAAAGCTCCTATGCTAGGTTTGCAGGTCTGTGCTACAATGTCATTCTAGACAGTGCAGAAATAATGTTTAAAAAATATGATAATTGCAAAGTGAGACTAGTGCTAGTTTATCCTTTTTTTTATTTTTTTTTTATTCTAGTTTTTCTTTTAAATATACCAATTCTCTGTAAAGCTTGACTGACCTGGCAACAGCCCTAAAAGAATGCATTTGGACACGTTTGGGTCAGTTCTGAGCAGTTCTGGGTTTATGGACTAAACCGGTCCCTCTGGTTTGAAGGGGGGTATTTTTGCTCGTTGCAGAATTCTAGCTGACCTTGTTTCACCTCCTTTTGTTTTCCTTTAAAATCAAGAACAAGATTAAACAGACTGTAATAAATTAACTAGATGATAAACAGATAAAGAGGTGAACACAAGGACCCTGTATCCTTAATCAACATTTAAACAGTTTTGTGTGTAATGCACTTGATTACATACAGAAAAAATTCACACTATATGTCCAAAAGTTTGTAGACTTGTGCACCGGTTTCTTTTGATGGGTATTAATCAGGGAGGTGGTGGATCTTTTACTCCAGTAACAGCCTTCAGTCTCCTGAGGAGGCTTTACACTAGGTTTTTGAAGCATTGTGTGAGGATTTGATTGCAGTCAGCCATAAGTAGATGACTAGTTCTGGAACACAAATGCCGCTCCAGCTCCCCCTAAAGTACTGGATGGAGCTTCATCACTCCAGAGAATGCACTGATCAGGGGGCTTTATACCATGCAGGCTTGGCACTGGGCATAATCACCTTCAGGGGTTTTAACAATACACTCGGTTTAAGTACAATTTGATCTTCTCACAAAATGCAGAGTGAAGGAATAGTGTGGCACAACTTACTAATGAAACCAGATATGAAATTACATGAATGTGCTGGACTTCGTCAGTTAGCACAAGTTTAATACTATAAGCAATGGCAGTTACATCACAAATCATAATTTCCTACAATGCATACTTTCACGTTTTTGCAGTTCACGTTATTCTCATGTGCAGCTGTTTCAGAACATCCTGTCAAAGTTGCCACTGAACACCTGTGTCAGCAATAGGTGCACCTTAAAGAAGGTGTGGATACTTTGGGATATATAGTGTGTATAAATCACCAGGTATTATTTTAATGGGACCTCCACAGTACTTAGACCACTAGAAGAGCGTTTTTCACATCCGACAGTTAAGGGTTTAGAAAGTTCATTAAAATTATTTTTGTTCCGTTGCCCCAGGTCTCCACAATTCTTTTTAAACACATTGTCACATTCTTCCCTGAGACAGAGGTTGTGTGGTATAAGCTGGGTTGTTTCTCATTTGTATTTATTGGGTTTTTTTTTTTTTTTGAATAGGTATTTTCTTTTTCTGCTTTTCATTTAAATGTGAAAACTACCAAAATCTGCCTCTGGTGCTTTCTGTCGGATTACTAGAGCAGGGAGCTGCTCGGTCCACGTCAGCGGGATTGTCGGCAAGCTGCTGCTGTTGTGTTGCGGTCAAATTATCACAGTAAAATTTCAACATCGTCTGCCAAATTCAGGCCGTTCATTCTTGTAAATAATGAATGTAAGCTAATTACTCACTAAAAAAAAGTGAAACTTTGTGGTAAGAGGACTCCATCGCTTTCCGTCTGTAACTATTGGCTTGAACAACAGCACTTGCAAAGTAAATCTCATCACCATGGTACTGTGCTTCCATTGGAAATCTACCACTGATGGAAAAAAAAAATCAAGGATTACAAGAAATCTTACAGCTACCATAGAAAAGTACTTAATTGGTTGTTTTTGGAGCAGCAACATCAACAGGCTCTGTGACGCCTTGTTCCTATCAGATGAACTGTAACATATCATGTGTAGATAGACACTGTAAACACTGTAAATGCCCCCAGCAGGAGACTTGTGTATAAAACATTAATTTTTAATCTACTTTAACCATTTTAATAGACTAATTTGATTTTATGTAAAATGAAAGCCTACCCTCCATTTTTTGTCCTGTGGGAAGAGACACATGGGCAGGTGGGACGCATTGGCTGTTTTTATTCTAGATTTTTTGTTTGTTTGTTTTTCTTGGGAGGGAAGGGGGTCATTGGTTGGATCTTGCCTGTGGAGAGAACCATATTTAATAAATGTATATGACCATCTTTACATTGGATTTGACTTTGTTTCAACCACCAAACTCATGAATGGTATGAGTAGTAAGAGTAATGTCACAATCTAAAATAAGCTAAATTTAAGAGAGTACCAAGTAGGACACACTTGCACCCCATTCAATGTAGTTAAAACTATTTACACTTTATTATAACCTCAAAAGATTAAGCCCAACAAGAAGTAATTCAGGATGACTTGTTCCCCTTTAAGGCTGTTAGGATTCACTTTAGAATTGAATGTACAGACTGAAAAAATAAGGCATTTTATTCAGATCTGTGGAATATCTGGATCCTGATGACAGATCGCTCCATCATCCGCTGACTTTCTTCAACAGGTCAAGCGCTTCTTTGTGAACCTAATGGAGATCATAATTTAAATTTAGAACAAATACAGCACAACAAAGTGTGTTGTATGTGACAGACTGTGTGTGTATAGCAGTTGTTATTGTGTATTAGTGAGGTTGAAAGGGTGTTCCGACCTCTTTGTCCTCCTCTGTTATGGCAGGATAGTCTCGTGCTTTGCTGAGCCACAGAAGAGCCTTTTCCTGGTCCTTAAGCATCATATATGTCTTCCCAAGCATCAGAAGATTCTTGCTATAGAAATTTGGGTCAACTGAATAGAAATAAAAGAAAAAAGTGCTTTACGATGAATACCAAAAGCTTTTAGGTAAATGTATATAAAATTGATATACAAGGGACGTTCAAAAAGTTAGTAGGAAACACTGAAGGCTGAAGAGTAGAAATGAGTTTTAAAATGTGCGGAAACCCTTTGAACGTCCCTTGTGTATATTTTTGAAAAGTGTCAATACTGCACCTTCCTCAGCTTTCAAGAAGTAAGCCAATGCCTAGGAGCAAAAGATGTATCAGGTGACTTTAGGACACTCATGTCTTTGCATTTACGATTTCGCATGTCTAACTGGAACACAGTCAGTTCAAATCAAACAGTACAGTTCAAATGGCCTAAAACCTACACTTTGCATTTTACCTCTTCATAAGTAGCAGTGGGTGGCGATGCAAAAATAACTGCTGCGACTTTGCGCTGGTACCATGGCAACTCGGCGAAGGCAAAACACCTGAATGAAAAAAGAACAAAAGCTGAACTTTTACTCATTCAATAGTGCAGGGACAACTATGCTTTCTCTAGTCTCTGTTTTAGTTCGTTTCACTATTGTACAGCACTTTATAAATAAGTTACTTATGACAAAAGTTCAAAAGGCATGTAAAAGAATCTTCAATCAAAGTGATGGGATGTAATTTGTGGTGCCAATAATATGTTGCTTCATTCAACTGAGAACAAATACCTACCAGTAACCCAAGATGTGGATAGATGTTGCATCTTTTGGGTTTAGGTCTATAGCTCGCTGTGAAGACAACATACTGTTACCGCTGCACTTATCTGTTTGCATTAGGAATCTGCTTTCACGTGCAAATGAGTGTTTTCCATACAAAAGCCCCAATTATTTTCATACCATTGACTATGGATGTTTGTTCTACCTTAGTTTTATGATAATTGACATTTATAAACTTTAGATAGAAGCCATTGCAAACAAACTGCAGACAGTATCTAGCTGTCCATCTAAAGCAGTAAAATGATCATGCTCATCCTCCAGATAAGTCTCTTAATGGGCAGCTGAATTAATGAGCTGTATTGGAATAATCACCTTTTTAAAAAATCGACCTTTTCAGATTTCTCGAGCATTCTGCATATGAATTAGCATTTGTCAAAATTTTATTCATATCAGCTTACCTCTAAGTGGTCCTTAATGATGTAGGAATTACCAATTTTAACTTTGGTCCCTTCATAATCACCCACATCACTGAGGCAGACAGCATACCACTGAAAATAAAGGGTGAATATATTAGTTAAATAAAGGAGCACTGATGTAGGACAACCTCATATTCACTCTGGTTTACTTTGTGTGCAGCAAAGCAGGCGTCATTTTTCTCCAGGGCCTTTTTGGCGTAGTCGAAGGCCTCATATGTGAGTCTTTTCTTCTGGTCAGCGGCGATGTTGGGCAGCAAAGCATGGTCACGTGAGGCCCGCGCCAGCCTCCACAGGAATTCAGCATCATCACTAGAGGAGGAGGAAAACAAGCCTGCATGACATGATGCTCAAATCAGTTCTCACCAACGTTTGAGTTCTGGGATATATTTCACAGAACGTCTCTCTTTTCTGTTTCAGTCGCACTCTGCATTTAAGTAAACTGGTTCAACTGAGAAATCCTGATATCTGTGCTATAAGGACGCATGTAATTCCTACCCTAATTATTACTAGATGATCTACAGAGTATTCAAAGATCTTTAGTTATGTTGGAATATCTTACTATGTTCTCCGTTTTCTGAACTTGAACACTGTAGTCTAATCAGACTATAAAACATGTCTCCAGGACACACTGCCTTTAATGGTCTACCTTTTTGCAACTGAATTGGAACCAGGTTCGTATCTTATGTAAAAACACTATGGAGTGTTTTCCTAGATAATTAATAAACCTATTCTTGGCCTACCCAGGATTATGAATGGAGATTTTCCATTGAATTAGAAATATAATCTTTTGAGAAACTGGCTCTGTGTGTCCAAAAGTATCCAGACACCCCTTTTTTTTTAGATACTGTAAGGTGCACTTATTCCTTGAACCCATAGAGTCCAATTGTGAGCACACACCCTGCAGGATCTCCAAAAAAAAAGCAATCACTCGTGTAAAATCTTTCCAAATCTGTAGGATTAATTATTAATACCCTTTATTTAAGACGAAATATTGGATGAGGAGATGTGCACAGGCTGTCAATGTGAAATTAAAAACGGACCAGTTTCATGTAAAACAATATTTTCCAGTATAGATACAACTACAAAGAAAGTGCGTTTGCTTTTTGCGAATTTTTGCTAGCTCACGGGCTAAAGTTTTGATGTACCTTTTCTTCAAAAAAAAAAAATCTCTAATAATAAATAAAATATTTTTATTCTGTTTTTCTGTGCGGCCCGATGCTGGCCTGTGGCCTGGCGGCTGGGGCCTCTGCTCTAGATGTATGAATACTTTTGATGCACTGAATTCTCCTCAAGTGATCCACATGGGCCAAACTCAACAAGTTCTGAAAGGCCACAAAGGGCCCATTGTCTCAGCCTTGCCTCCCTCAAAACAGAGCCCCTCTCTGAGTGTACTGCAGGACACTGACCACAAATAACACTCACCTTCACCATCAGGGACAGAGACCGATAGTAACATTCAGGTTGCTACATTTAGTCACACGTGAACCACCAGAAGGCCAGCGGTTACCTGTCTTTATACTGGAGCAGCAGCTGGTAAAGTTTCTCTGTCTCTCCACAGCTGTACAAGTAGTCGGCTTGTTCTAGAACTTCTTCAGCTGAATGGGTGGGGTGACAATAAATGCATATTTATTATCTCTAGGACACATATTTATAACCACATCTGTCATTAGAAACGTCCTTGAACAATCCTACCTTTGTCAAGTGCAAAGACTGCGGTTGAACAAGACACTTTCTTGCACGCCTCATATCCCAGATAAGACAGAGCAGGTAGTGCAGTCAGGAATGTCGTTCTTTTAGCCTAGTTTAGATCAGAGCACAAAACATTAAACTCATCACTGATGGCAAGCACACACTTGGATTGAAACAAAGAAAAAAAGAGTCTCTTGAGACGTTTTCTAGTCTCTTCTGAACTTCGATCTATTCTGAAGCATTTATAAGCCAGTAATAGTTTAAACATAATGTCAGAAATCCATGAAGCACATTTGACCTCCTGATTGGGTTCTGTTTCTGCATAGATATCTCCCTAATAAAAGCCATAGCACAGGTGGTAAAGGATCGCACTGACTAATTTAAAGTAGGTTAAATAGGTTTTATTGTCATTTCACCCATATACACACACTACACAGTGAAACAAAACAACTTTCCTCCAGAACCATGATGCAACACAGGACTACAGACAGGACAGGCATAAACAGCATGCAAAGACAGCAAAAGAGTGCCAGAAAAACACAAGAGTAACAAAGTCAAGTCACATTTATCTATATTGCCCTTTATCATTCAGTAAGGTCACTCAATGTGCTCTATAGCAATATAGGTAAATATTAAAAAATCAACAAGCACTAAACTAGTTTGAAGTAAAAAAAAAAAAAGAATAAAGGAAATGGAAGAATGCATGGAAAACCAATAAAAAATTAAAAGCACAGGTGGAAGGGCAGATTAAATTAATACAGTAGTGTGATAGATAATGCAGAATAGAGGTAGCAGTACATGAAGATTGTGCAAATAATAGTGCTGCTCTTTCACCTACATTTACTTACTAATAACCTAAGTGCTGTCAGCGTTCTATATAAACCGCATGGACAAAAGTATTGGGACAAGCTAAGCCTTATACTAGTGAAGAGCATCTTAATGCTTCAGCATACCAACACATTTTGGACAACGCCATGCTTCCAACTTTGTGGACACAGTTTGGGGAAGAACCTTTTCTATTCCAGCATGACTGTACCCCAGTGCACAAAGCAAGGTCCATAAAGACATGGCTGGATGAGTTCGATGTGGATGAACTTACCTGGCCTGCAAACAGCCCTGACCTCAACCCCATCCAACACCTTTGGGATGAACTGGAATACATACTTTCTGGTCCAACACCAGTTGCTGACCTAATAAATGCTCTACAGAATGAATGGGCACAAATGTTCCAAGAAGACTGGAAGCTACTATAGCTGCAAAGGGGGACCAAATCCATAGTAAAGTCTCTGTATTTGAATATAATGTCCATTTTGGTGTAATGGTCAGGTGTCCCAATACTTTTGTGCATGTAGTGTGTCTCAGGTGTGCAGTGCAAATGTCAGGTGGAGTTGACAGCAAGTGGTCGGTAAGGTTTTTGAGTCCTGCTGGGACTCTGAACTCCTGTTAGAATAAAGGAGCTGCAGAGAGGTGAACATGGGGGTGAGAGACTCTCACCAGGCTGCTAAGACTCTAATGTCCTGTTAGAACGAAGAAGGAGCAGCAGAGCTGTGAACAGGGGAAGATCCCTGGGGGTGAGGGACTCACCTGACTGCTGATCTTCTGGACACCTCTGCGCTGCTGCACGCCTCTCCACTGGTTCCTCACTTGTCTGCTGGAGACACGAGCAAACAACCGAAACGGAGACACACACGCCATCACTCTACTACTCTGACCCTCTGAAGGACACCAAAGACCCTCTGTCCCACTGAACTGGAGGGGACTGAACCTGAAGGTGGAAAAACACTGTGATACCGGATAGGCTGCACTAACTCCTTTCCAAACCAGGGTTGCCAGATATTGTAAACAGGCTCCCCCATTTGCAACGTAAACGAAACAAATAGTGTTATTTGTATATCATCGAATCATCGCATTATTTAAGTAAGCATTAATTATATTTATACTATCATATTGGCTACATGGTTAGACCAGCAAAACTAATATAACATAATTAATTTAAACAAAGATAAATATGTGTGGCAAATATATGACAAATAAAACTATTTTAATAAAACTATTTTAGATAAATGCTATATAAGATTCTTGCTTCTGCCATCATGTCTGGGGGACATCATTGCTTTATTGAAAAGGTGCAACATTAATGTCAGAAACGTATTTCTGAAAAACATGGCAACCCTTGAGTATTTGTTTGGAACCTTTCGTAATCTCCGGCTATGACGCGCTGCAGTGATGGCCAATAATGAAACGGACTGGTCGGGAAGAACACAGAAGGTCTTCCCTGGTGGCCTCACAGTCCTAGGTTTACAGCGTGCATTATCTATCTGATTAACCTGTGCAGACACACAGACCAAATATGTCACCAAAGTCTGTGTATGACAGTGCATCTGCAATGTCCAAGAAATAAACCCAGCAAAGAACATCTTCAATATTGACTGTCACTCCGACACAAGTCTCTCTAAAGTAGCTCCTCTAGAAGCTGAGATCCCAGGAACAACAAGGCTCACACAGAACATGAGGATACTTGTATTTTCATGAAACTGAAGCTGGCTTCCTTTTCCCATTTCCTGTTCCGCTTAAAACATTATTTGCTGACTGGTAAATGTGAGTCAGCATTTATGCACAAATGCTGAGTATTCATCAAGGTCTACCTCCATTATCAAACAGTCTGGTAAATCTGACAGTAGCTTATGAAAGTAGGTATAAAAGATCATAAAAAATTAATGAATTACACTTGCTACTACAAATGCAGTATTGTTAAGTATAATAGATACTATTCTGTTATAATTACATTTTTATTAATGCCTACGTTGTAGTCTTGTGCACACAAAATAAATAAGCAATGCGAACAAAACTAAAACTAAAAATTGTATTGCCTCCATTTATTTACAGTGAGTGCGAGGAAAGTGAACAATTTTTAGTATCATTGTCATTTTGTCTAAAGGGGTGCCAGTAAAACAAAAGCATGCTTTGTTGTTCTTTTAGACTATGAAGAATAAACAATTTAGCCCTTTTTTTTTACCACAAGCGTGTGTTCACAGCAGTATGACTGGATATGCTGGCTATTTAAGCACCAAACTTTAATTGTAATTAAAGTATCTGTGTTCTTTTCACTTAAAAAATCGAGATATCATTTTTTTCAGCTAAACCCAAACTTTTCTAGATAATAATCACTGGATTTTACAGGTTAACGATTACACACTGTAGCCAAACTGTAACTGGATTTACAGTTAACGGTTACAAACTGTAGTCTCCCTCTCTCTACACTTATCTGAGGTCAACATACAGTCAAGCCCTGGCAAATTTGGACTTAGTTACTTTTATTCAACAAGCAAGTGACACGGCGATGTACAAGAGGCATCATTGTGTGCAGCTTTTACTTAGATTTGAACAAAAAGTGGCATGTCCAACCTTTATGATGAGATGGTAGTCGTCATGGTGAGTGTGTTAGTCACTGTTTGGTCCACTACCCAACATTATACAGGAGAGAGTAGCCCTGCTGCTAGAATACAGTATCTGTCATAATATCTGTCAGCAAAAGACTAATTGCTGCAAAATGCAAAATTGAATATCACAGGAAATCCCTTCTACTCGCAACAATAAGACTCCATAACTCCTCCCAGTTCTGTAGGTGATCTGGTCAAAATTGGATTGCCCAATATAACTCAGTTGTGGACTGAATGTTACAAAATCTCAATCTCATCTCTTCATAATCTACTGCTATCTTATTCCATTTATTTTTTATTCTTGTTCCACAGACACTATGTCACTTTCCTAAGCCATTAGAAGACTAAATACACTAGAAGACTTACACACAGCAATATGTTACAGTTTATCTTGATACAATAATGTCTATAATTGTGTTTATTGTCTATTTCAAAAATAACCACAAGCTGGTGGCCTAGTTGTTAGGGCATTCGCCCTGTGATCAGGTTCGATTCCCAAGACCGCTAGGCACCGCTGAGGTGCCCTGAGCAAGGTACCGTCCCCATGCACTGCTCCCTGGGAGCTGTGTTCATAGCTGCCCCCTGCTTCACTTGGTGAATGGGTTAAATGCAGAGGTTGAATTTTGTGCTGTTCACACTGTGTGCTGTGGTGTGTTCACGTATGACCAGACTGTCACTTTCACTTGTAATACTAATGACAAAATAATTTCCCTCTGGATAAATAAAGTTCTTTCTTAGATACTTGCCTCTAGACCAAGAGGTCATAGGTTCAAATCCTACCTTCACCACACCACCACTGGGTTCCTAAGCAAAACACCTAACCCCAAGTTGCTCCAGGGAGACTGTCCCGTGTAGTTAAGGAATGGAAGTCATCTAATAAATGCTGTAAATGTAAATCTATATACACTAATAATGGACCTGACCTTTACACCAACAGGGACTTTAATGACATTGTATTAATATCCATAGACTTTAATATGGAATCCTTCCTATAACAGCTTCCACTCTTAGTAGGCTGTCCACAAGATTTGGAATATGTGTCCATTCATTCTGTAGAGCCTTTCTGAGGTCACGCACTGATGTTGGATGAGAGAGCCTGGCTCACAATTTGGCTCACATTTTTAAGTATTATTGTTATTTACTAATCTGTGTTTTACTTAACTCTGTTCATACTGTCTGTTGTAGCACCACCTTGCTATAATATCACCTCCTTCAGACGGTCCTCTTCACTTCATGTACAATGTATCTGTACATACTGTAGCTATGCTGCTTTATTTACTCTGCACTTTGCTTGGAAATCATTTTTTATTATAAAGTTGAACCTAATTTAATCTAATCTAATCTAAAAGACCAGTTCTGGTAACTTTACATGGACCGATCCACTTACTTTCCCACAGTCCACCCACCAGATCATACATTGCCTGAATGTTGCTTTCTCTACATGCTTACAACGTGTAATGGATGTCTGACAGTAAAAAACATACTAAACAGGTGGAAATATGCACACATTTGCTTAAAGTCACGTTCTTAACCATCAGACATGGGTGTGTTTTTTTTTACTGACTGAAGATGTCCTTGTGTTACCTGAGGTTGGTCTGGAACCCTGCAGCATCCCTGAGCATTTGCTAGGCTAGAATACCTGCTGAAGATACTCTTGAAGATACACTGCCCTGTGACACCAGAAAGCAGGTCTAGGGGAACGTCTACAAACACCTGCAATGTTTAGGGCATTGCTCAAAAACTGAAATCACAGAAAGTATTTGGATTTGGTTTCAGGGGACACGGTGTGAAGCCCCCATGCTTGCACATGTGACAGACAATAGCATGTTACACTTCTTCATCTGGATTGGTGAAATGTTTCTGAAATTATTTAACCCTCCTGTTATGTTGCGGGTCAAATTGACCCATTTTAAATTTTAAAAATCTAAAAAACATAGTTAAAAGTAT
>JBBPDB010000007.1:5469320-5484607 GCA_037974465.1 Brachypetersius altus
TTACAGGCCTCTCATCTTTTTAAGTGGGAGAACTTGCACAATTGGTGGCTGACTAAATACTTTTTTGCCCCGCTGTATCAGGTAAATTTGTGTGTAATTTAATAGCAGTCATACATTTGGAGCTGAGATAATAAATGTGTTGATGAGTAATCTTGTTTTCAGCACTCTGTCACACATACTTATCTAAATAGTGGTGAGAATCTGCCTCACTTCACTGGTGGTCTCTAAATAGAACAGTTTGAAATATGTAGTGCATTTCTAATGCTATGCCTGTCACTGTTTTCTTTACTGTGGAGTTTACTCTTGAGGTTGTTTTGTGGAGCTGAATTCCTACAGAGTGAGATATGACAGCTCTGAGAAGCTGCAGTGGGGGACTCGCCCGTGGGCCATATGTGTCTTTTAAGAACATACACATACACATAATCACAAAACTATGCATTGAAGGACATAAGTAAAGCTGTTTATTTGTTTATACAAACACTACCATTACAGTAAACACAGATAAACACAAACAGTACTCTGTGTTAGAGTGTTTTCCAGTTCTGTCCTCAGGGAAGCCCATTGCTTACAGTAACTATACAGGACCAATCATTCCTTCATTAAATTGAATCAGGTGCTCCTGATGGAATGTAATACATCATTCCCAAGCGCACAAAGAAGTATTGAACCAAGCCTGTGTTTACCAGGTTTTACTGTATTCTTCAATGTCAATAACCGTTTTTTAAGAAAGATATTTTTTGTCTTATACTGGCTTTATGATGTTTATAATGTGCAGTATTATCTGCTCATATTACGCAGTTCATAAAGATTGTACTGTGTAATCTTTTCATGGTTACACATTTATAAGGCATGCAGGTACAGTAGTTATTGCTGTTATTACTATGCATGAATGCACATGCAGTTTCCCACCCTTTCCACATTCCTGTGCCACATTGAGGCAGTTTTCCTGCTCGCTTAAGGGCTTTCCTCAGAAAGCTACATGCAAAACTCAGTCACGTTCCTCTCCTTCATTCCTTCCTATCTGTAACCTGTTCTGGGATAAACAAGGTGACTGAGATATGAATCAAGAATGGCCTGCTCTTTGGCACACACCGACATTGTGGTGTGTATCTTGTGTATTGTGGAGTGCAGAAAGAATGGAGTAAATTCCACTAGTCTTTAGAGTATCTAAACACACAGACTGGTGTTTTGGCGGCTTTTTTCTGAACAGATCAGCTTTTTCGGAAATGTTATCAAAAACTATGACAGTTTCATGTAGTGTTTCATGAATTGTGCAGAATTCTGGCATCATCAGGAATCAAACTTGTGACCTTGAAATGCACCCAAAATTTACTCAAAAAAACTCGAGACAGTTCACTTGGGATCTGCTAAGCTGGACAATGACATCTATGTACTGACAATAACCAAAAACACTCACATAAAACAGTGTTGAATAATGTGTCTTGATAACAATATTGTCATATTGCCCATCCCTCAGTATTAGTCATTAAATCATTGTGATGTTTGTGGTAAAAACTTGTGAGCTTTGTGAGAATCTTATAAGTGCCTTTGTTTTTTCTTTCCCCCTCCAAGGTGATCAACCAGTCTAAGGCCCGGTTCAACCCCAGTATCAGCATGATCAAGAAGTGCATCGAGGTGCTTATCGACAAGCAGTACATAGAGCGAAGCCAGACTTCTGCAGACGAGTACAGCTACGTTGCCTAAAAGAAATGTCACTCAGTGACACTCGGGCCGCATAACCATGTCTTTATTTTTGGCTGTGGCTGGCTAAGGCTCTCTCCCTACGGGATGAAGCGGGACTGTGCCTCCATACGGGGGGTGGGGGGAGGGCCTCCAAGCAACTAGGCAGCCATCAACACCTCCCACCTCCCCTCCAGCCCACCCTTTCTGATTTTATGCTGTTTACAACATCACCAGTGCCACGCCCAGTGCGTCAACGAAAACAAAAAAAGAAAAATGCCTATAGCTATTCAAATGAGAGCTGATAATACAGTTTTAGACGATGTAATCGTAACCAGAGAAACCAAGAGAGAGAACGGATGTGCTGAGATGTGTCAGAGTTTTAAAATGAAAAACAGTGTCTGAGAAAACAACCATGCTTTCTTTTCTCATGTTTGCAGTTGTCGTGTGTTTTTTTCTTTTTTAAATGTATCAAAGAGGAAAAAAATATTGTAATAAAACCGTTATACTGATAATTGTATTTACTTTCAAAATGTACAAAAGTAAACAAATAAGAGGTGACAAACATGATTCATCTGCTTGTCAAATAAATGAATCTAAGAAAAACCCTCACCCTTGTAAATGCTATATAGTATCTGAACCGATCTGATTGTTATGAGGGAGTAGTCTTACCAGACCTCTACTGTTCTCTATATAGGCATGGAAAAAAATCTCAGGAGGCTATTTTATGGTTAAAAGTTCCAGTTCAATCCCAAGGCCTTGGTCCATAGCTCAGTCGTTGCTACCTCTTGGCTGAGAGCTTTTCTAAATAGGATCCATATGAGGTTTTCTGATCAACTCCACATTTCCACTGTGTGCGTCATCGGTAAGGCATGTTTTATGTACTCTGGAGCATTGCGTTGTCATCTTATTTAAGGGACGGAGTTTTGCGGTTCTGCTGATGTCAGTTTACTGTGGAAAAAAAATACACAAATTTGGACATGAAGCAGTGACTTGGTGGAGAGGTTCTGTAATGCACCAGTAGGTGGTGGAATAGAGTCGGCACAGTTTCCTCCACAATCTGGAACGAGAAATAACGAAGTTCCAGAAACCTCAGGTTTTCATATGCAAGAAATAGTATGTGATGGACTGAGAGGCCTAATATCGGTGCCTCCAGAGGTCACAGATGTACATGCATTTTTTGCTTTAAAGGCACACAGATCCTCATCCTGACATCAAGGAAAAAATTGTGCCTTAGGAAAGTGGAATAGACGTTTTAACTGTGTAACAAGTTGTTTAAAGACCGTAGTAAAGTGGATACAATTCCGCAGAGCTGTTAACACCCTGCTGACCCAGTCTCAGCCTAAACTGTCATTAGTTTCATGGCCCTGATGCTAATGATGGTTCTGCTTCTGCTGGTACGGAAACTGCTGTTGTGAGCACAAAACATGGACAGCATAAAGTGATAGATTCTGATGCACCTTTCTTTTCCCCAATACACATGCAGTTGTACAGGTTAGGAGCCAGAATGTGTTCTTGAGAAAAGGTCTTCCACTAAAAACTGTTAGCAACATGTATAATGTAACATATTACAGACTCCTAGTGTTTCAGTTTTACAGACTGAATGGAGAGATGACAATGAAAAAGAATCCATCAGAAGTACATGTAGAACTCATTCAGTATACCAACCTTGTTTCTACATTTATTGTCCATTTTATCAGCTGAATTTTTTGTTACAGACTGTAGTACATTTTGTTCACTGTATCACGCTAGCCCTCTGTTTTATGTTAACCTATGGTCAAGACCCACACAAGACCACCAGTGAGCAGTTATTTGGGTGATGGATCATTCACAGCACAGCAGGGATGGTGACATGGCAGGAGCATGTTTGTGTGTGTGTGTGTGTGTGTGTGTGTGTGTGTGTGTGTGTGTGTGTGTGTGTGTATGTGCTGAAGTTTTTAAATGCCTCCGTGTCACTGAAGGCCTGAGAATAGTCCACCAGCCAAAAGCTGTGTACTATTTTCCTATGGCCAGAAGCTGATGGAGGACTGGAGGTTGACTTACACAAACATTACAGCTTCAGATAAACTCGTATTAATTACATGCTCAAGGTAGACCAACAGGTAATATGTTTCTTATAAAGTGGACAGTAAATAGCCACCATGTACAGCGCACACACACACAACCATGCTGAAAGTTATGCAGTACCCAAATAATACCTCCTCACTAGTGTTCTCGTTAGGGTCCTGACCATTGAAGAATGTGATAAGGGGTCTAACACATGATGTTGAAGAGCAAATGGCCTGTAACTGTAAACTACAATGTGCATTTATATGGGAAGTGCAGCTGGTATAATAGACACTGTGTGTAGATACAGTGTGCGTATCCTTAATGAAGCGATTCGTTCGTTTCTCTGTCATGTTCAGACCTGCTTCAGATGGAGTGATACTCAAAGGATTAGTGTAACTGCTACATTAGACAAAAGCATCAGAGTGTGGGGTCATCACCTCATACACACGCCTGCAAGTTCACTGCAACCTGTAAGGAGGAAAAAACAACACATTGCAACATCCATTCCATATATTTACCGAAATGCTTATTCACACATTAATCATTTCTTACAAGAGCATGTACTTTCTCATATTTTGACACCATACTTAATGCAGAACCATAGTTAATGTTCTTCCACTGAGTTATCTCACTGGGAAATGTCTTGTGAGAAACTTTACACCCTGAAGTTTTACCCCAAATATATACAGTACTGCAAAAATGTTTGAAGTCATGTATATCAGCAGCTGCCTTTTCTGCCAGCAAACACAGTTGAACATTAGAATAAATGCAAACAAACAAGCAAGCAGTAAAAAGTATCAGGATTTTTTTCCCCTAAAAAGTAGTCAATATTTTGTGAGCTGGTTAGAAGAACACGGGTTTGGATCCAGGTTTCTGCTCAGTGCCTCCAGTCATTGGGTAAATGAATAACATTCCATAATCAACACCTAATTTAAAGGTTTTTGATGGAGCAGCAAGTAAAACTGACTTGCAGTTCCATCAAATCTATTATATATATATATATATATGTGTGTGTGTGTGTGTGTGTGTGTGTATACTGAGGCACTCCTTATGGAGGAAAAACTTGAACTGCACAGGTGAGTTAGTCACGTGACATTCGGCACTGTATCGCACATACATGTAGAAAAGACCACGTGATCTCACCTTATTAAGAATTTCATACACTTTAGATGGAAAATCATCATCTGCATGACCTTTCATTAGTCTGTGCCTTATTAGTAATACATCAGAGGAGGCAGTGTGTGAACAGACTTGAGAAAAGTTGATCAGAGGTGTGTGTGTGTGTGTGTAAGAGAGAGCGAGAGAGAGAGAAAGAGGAGGAGGGAAAACGCTTCAGTGAAGTGGCGATGAGTCAGTGTACGCCTTGCCCAACCCCGTCAGTGTTCACACACACACACACAGTCTCCAAACAGGTGGGTCTGTTAGTGTGTCCCCCTCTTGGTGCTGCAGGATTATTGAGGGTCCCTCGCGGATCCAGGAGATAATGCGTCCGAGGCTGAAGGTGCGTGATCACGGGGAGCTCTGCGCACGCACTCGCTGAGGGCTCGGACTCGGACTCTCCGGGACTCCAACATGAAAGTGACAGTGTGTTTCGGCAGGACCCGAGTGGTCGTGCCGTGTGGAGATGGGAATATTAAGGTCCACAGCCTCATCCAGCAGGCGGCCATGCGCTACAAGAAAGCCATCGCCAAGGTAAGCTCCTCGCTCCAAAGGTGGGGGTCCGGGCGCTCAACATGGCGCTCCTCTTCTGGAGAAGAACAGAACAGAGTAGGAAAGACAGGGACACTCCACTGAAAAGTGCATATAGCTTTAGCCCTGCTACTTTTCTGGAGTGTTTAATGGAGATAGTCTGATTTCTTTTCGCTTGACCGCGTTTGTGTGTGTGGGTTCTAAGCCAGCGCAGGCAAGAAAACTTCAGATCACATCAGCTGAGACGAGTTGGCCACTTTTTAACCTCCCGATGACCCATGGCGGTGTGGTACAGCGTCTATTTGAGATCAGAGCATGGACTGTGTGGAATGAACCCACTTTGGTTCTCCTCAGACTTGACGAAACTGCTTGCAGGGATGAGCTCGTGCTGACTGGGGGTCCACTAGAAACACAACATAGACACACTTCTGCATGTGTGTGTTAGAGATCAGAGCACTGCCTGGGTGAAATGGACCCAGCCTGTACACTTCTCGACAGAGTTGAAGAAACCTCCATAGCTAGGTGTATAGAGCTTGTGTTGCAACATCCACACACTTCTGTAAGTGTGAGTAAAACTCTTTTACAGACTGGGTAAGTTCAAGGTTCAGGTCAAAGCCAATGCAGCAGCCTTGTTTGAGGAATCTTCTAATGTAGTGGGGTGGTTCTGTGAATTCCAGAGTCTAATCCTGCTATGGAAACCTGATCTAACCCCTGGTCTTACCCTAGCTTTGAAGTCATCTAGTCCCTACATGGTCCCCCACACCTACACACCTGATCAGACCATTCGGTGGTCCTGTCTGAGGTTAAGAGAACCTAGTGTCCAGGGTACCCAACTCCTGTAGCATACCTGAATCACCTCAGTAACTGATTAACAGGCTCCTCCTGGGCTGGGTCTGGGGTGTTGAGTTGTGAAAACACGTGCATGCGTTGAGCCTGGCGTTCTCAGGATTAGGGTTGAGGGACCCTGCTCTAAAGAAATTAGCAGAGTAACATCGTCAATCAGTACAAGCATCTCAGTTTAGTATATGTGGGTGGCAAACAATATATTTGACAAGTTGGATCAAATAATAATGTACTGTTAATTAATGCTGATCATATCATGCTGAGTATGAAATAAAAAGAAAGGAACATGCTCCGACTCCCCCATCTATTAAAACAAAATGAAAGGCACACAGGTATATTAGCTTGAGGCTAACAGTAGCTTATTATTATAAAAGATTGTGCTTTTATAGCTTTGCATGCTGTAGTAAGCTAAAATATAAGCATTAACCTGAGGCAGATTTTCAGGCACTCCTTATTTTTGCTGTGTAGCGATGCTATCCTATTGTTACTAGTCCCATTATGAACATTGTTCGTAACAAACCAAACCAATGCTGCAGCTTTAGTTGCATGTCTGTGCTTAAAGAATATCTGTATAACCTTGTGTCCTGTTTGCAGTCGTGGTCTTGTTCTGTTCTGTTCTGCTCTGCTCTGCTCTTGTGTTGCTCCATGGTCCTGGAGGCACATTATCTCATTTCATTGTGTACTGTGTGTATGTGGTCGAAATGACAATAAACCCTACTTGACTAACTGAGAAACACTGTAGCCCACCATGATCTGGTCCTTAAATGGGAATTATGGGAGTCTGTGGATCATTAAGCACTGTAGTGTTTCCCAGTGATAGTCCTCAAGTGTTGCTGTGCACTCTGTCGTGGTTGCCCTGTTTCAAACATGCCTAACTGAACTCAACAAGCCCTTTGTGGGGTTACAATGGGTGTGTTGATGTAAGGAAAACACTAAAATGTGCAATGAGTTGCTTACACCAGGAACAGGATTGCATCTAATCCTAATAGTGCTGGTCAGGATCTGGAGTGATCTCTTGGATGTTTTTACGTGGGGTTCAACTTTATGTACCCTAAATTGCATTACACTGTTTCAGTGTTAAGAAACGTTTGTGCCTTCTTATTGACCTGTGGAAGAGCCAGGTGGTGCTGCGACAAAATACTTTTAATCAAAAACTTTTATGGGAGAGTAGTTTCAACCCAATATGAATTGTGATGTTAAAGCAAAAGATAGCAAGTAATTATGTAAAAAAAGATTCTATTCTGATCCTTGCAGAAGCCCTTGATATGCTGTAGTCCTATAATCACTTAATATTCAGCATTAGTCTCATTTATAGTCTGCCATTCTTGCTTCCCAGTTCCCAACAGCTGATGCTGTTAATAATGCTGTCGGGTCCAACTTCTGTGCTGCAAGCTTCAAATACTTTGGTAAACCGGTGCTGGTATTGCCAGGGTGTGTATAAATATATATATATAGATTTTTTATTTATATGATTTATTTATATATTTACTTTTAACAGGGCTCTCACTGGCTTAGCTTGGAAAATTATTCAGAGGTCTTGCTCCCTGCATTCCTGTTAGAAAGCCTGGAAAAAACAGCATAGCCTTCTTTGTGTGATGGAAGTACTTGGAAAGTTGGTGGTACTCCTGGTGCTGTAAGTTTAGAGCAGCGTTGGATTCACTGTCGTTTATCGTACTGTTTATTGAAATTCTAGTTAGAAGGTGCACGTTGTAGATGTCTGGGGTTGGTGTTGTCAAGCCAAGAGTGTGCCGTGGAATTTAGAGCTGGCTTTAGTGACGTCTCAGTACTAGCGGAAGTGCTGTAGCTCAAAGCCACAAGTCCTCTTGCACTGCAGCATGAAACTGGAGCCTTGTTGCCTTGGAGAGACCTCATGTCTCAATATGTCTCTTAAACAAAAGCTTGCTTCCTCCTAACAGAGGAATCCTCTCTCCTTATTCTCATTAAACTGAACAGGGTTGTCCCTCAGACTCCGGACACTCGCAAGGGCTCGCGCAGTCTGTCTGGCCCACTAAAGACCTCTGGCTTTGCAGAACGGCGGCGGCTGCCCGATTGATCGGCTCAGCGTAGGAATTCCCTGTGGACTTGTTAGGGCTTTCTCCACTCTGCAGCCCACTCACAAGAGGCCTCAGGGCAGATATGCTGAAGCAGGGGTTTTGTTTGTAACCCCCACGTAGAGTGACTAGTCACTACAACCGGCAGGCCAGTCTTTAATGCTAAAGCAGCAGAGGGATTTGAATCGTAACATGCACACTAAAACATTTGGGGCCGACTTCCCAGACAAGGGATTAAACTTAGTCCTAAATGATGCAGGATTTTAAATGGGACGTTTTCCCAATGAAAAGAAAATATAGTCCGTCACTAGGCTTAGTCACTGTCTGGGAAACTGACCCATGATGTGAAACTTTCTTTTTGACACCAAGCTGGTCCAGGAGAGCCACAGTGTGGTTTCTTTAGGTCCTTACCGGCTTTAAAGGAGAAGAGTGGGCTAGATTAAGGATGGATGAGGCCAAAATGAATTCACACATCAATATTGTGTGAATAAATAAATGAGCAGTAATGCCACCTTTGAAAGAGGCTATGAAAAACTAGAAAAACTGTTATATTTAAATCTTTAAGAAGGAACCATCCAATAAGACAATAGAAAAATGAGCCAAATAGTTACTTTTGAAGATGAGCTTTATACCGTTATTCTACACTGGTTGCTATTTTAAGATCTCTTTAGTTGGTCTGTTCACTGATGTGGGAGTTTTGGTTGTGATGATATTATTATGATGATAAGTTACATTGTTACAGTATACTTTCCTGAGCCTAGTGTGATATTATGAGTAGACCACCTGCGTCTTGAATAAACACCGTTGCACTAATCGTATTTGACAGTGTATTTTAAATGCAGTGATTATTTTTCTCTGTACCAGATGTCAGAAATATCTGATCTCATAAAAGCCCTTGCTTGCGTTCAGTGTTCTTATGATATATGTGATGTATCCCAAAAAAATGTGATGTAATTTATCATGATAATAATAATATTGTCCTGCTGCCCACAAGTAGACTGACTAAACCTGCAGTCAGGGCCTGTGGAGCTCATCATCATGAACCCAAATAGACGGCCTCCACCTCTAGGCCGTGCTGACTGTCTGCTGTGTCAGGCTTGATTTTCAGTAATTCGGCGTGTCCCACCCATATGCTGCAAATGGTGTGTGTCTCTGTAGCAACATGATCTTGTGTTTATATTTTGCTTCCATCTCTTGGTTCTTCTGCTTTGCTCTTTTTAATAACAGTTATGGATGTTACACTTCAGATACGCTCAGTCAGAGTCAGTTTAATAATGTCAGACTCTCAGAAGTTAAAGACTGTTTTTGTAATTTCCTGCCAGTCTGATGATAAGGTCAGTGCAAGGTTGGAGTGAACGAGCACGTTAAGCCGTCTCAGATTGCAGGTGTGCAGAATGCTCCCTGGTGTTCTTCGGGAGAGGGCCATTCTTTAAATTAGACGTGATTTAAGGCAATTGTGCAGCTAATTTTGCCTTAATGGTGCAGATGGCTCTAGGTGAAATATTTTAATGTTTCTGCACTCTTGCTTTGTGTCCCATGATGGTAGGCTGCAACCTGAGTAGCCAGACAGGCCAGCGATGATTACTGCAATCACTGCTGAAAGCCGTCAGGCTCTGGGGCACTGTGGATAAACCCTAAGGGCAGTTGCTGGTTGCTTTCATGCAAAAGCTTATAGTGCATATCAAGAGCATACATTCACATCAGCTAATATATTGAAATGTTACAGAGACAAGTAGCATGGCCCTGCGCAAGGATGACGTGTAAACTTGTAACGTGTTTTTAGAGGCAGCTGCGGGATAGGGAGGTCCTGGCTGTCCCCTGCTTCACTTGGTGAATGGGTTAAATGCAGAGAAAGAATTTCACACTGTGTGCAGTGGTGTGTTCACGTGTGGCAAATGGCCACTTTACACTTAAACATCTGTTACTCACACAGGATGGTTAAAGCTATAATTTTCATATTTCATATTTCTTTGGTGGGTTGAACATATGTAGTTATTGGGGTGTCGAAGCTCATTAGAGGTTAGCACGTTCTTGGGTAGAGGCATGTTTCTGTCCCTTTTTCCAGTGTAACAGCGTCATGCTGCGTTCATGTGCTCCTTGGATGGTCACAGTTCTCTGAGTTGTGATGTCCTTCTTGGTCTTTGGTATTTTCATGTTCTTTTGAGTTGGAACATGGACACTACAAAGATTACTGATCAGAGCAGTTGAACATATTCATAGCTATTTCCAGTATTCAAAGGAATCAGATCAGATGAGCCATGGCCTGAATAATTAAAAGTATATACAGGTTCATCATAAAAACGTCTGTATTGTCTCAAAAGTATAGAATTAGGTGCTTTACCTGACCTATTTGGGTAATTGCTAAGTACCTTTTCTAACTAATCTAGATCCCTCTGCATAGATTAGCTGTTACAATCAAGTACAATATTACAAATTTAATGAAAATTATATGCATTTTGTAAATTTTTGCACAATTAATCAAGCATCTCTTGACATCATCAAAACATTCATTTTTATCTGCCATGTTTCTGTGTGTTTGAAATCAACAGTTTGGCAGGATTTTCGCTGACATTCCAGCTGTTGTTTCGACTCGTGAAGAACTCAGATTTTCCAATTACTTTGACAACACATGAATGCACCATTTATAATGTAGCACAGCTTCAAGTACTTCAGACACGTCATACAACATACAGTACTTTAATAGGAATGGGGCAGTGTGTGCCATTAAAACTATACTTTATGTGTACATGATTGTCATTAAAGAAAATGCAGTCGTGTTAATCAGCATTTTGAACATTAAGTTTATAATGTACTGTTTAATAAATCAACGGTAGTGCGAGTGTTGTTTTGACCTCATGAGTTTTGAGGTGAGCAGCTGATTGAACAGACCGTAGTTTTAGAGGCTCCAGCTGTGATTCAGACCCACCAGAAAGCTCTGATTCAAAGTTAAAGTGCTTCCAAGTTCCTTTTATTTCTGTGCCCACAGTGTGCATTTCAGTTCCATTTTCAGTCTTCTCCCTGGACAGATATCAGAGAGGTGCCAAGATGCTGGTTATTTCAGGTCTGTCTCACAGTCCGGCATTCTTGTGACCTCAGTAACCACATGCAGATAGATTTCAACAAACTCTCCTTTTTTTTTCCATTTATGGTAGTTCTGGGCCAGCGAGTGAAGAACTATTACAGAGGTGGATCATGTGAACCTTGGTTTACTAAAACGCTGAAAACGTAATTCATGTGATTGCAGCATTCGTCATTCTCTAATCCAGGGGTCACCAACCTTCCTCCTGGAGATCTACTTTCCCCTTTCCACCGGGTGCATCCTCTCCCTCCCACCTACCCAACGCTTTCTGATACAGCCAGTCAAGCTGTATCAGTTAAAGGGGATTCCACCACTTCTGCTTAATAAAATAGTTGCAATATAAACATTCATTCAGAATGGTTTAATGTGAAATAGCTCCTGATGTATCGTTTCTCTCTGTTGGTGTGGAGTTGTCTCCAGTGCCATTTTATTTGCTATCCAAAATGACCAGGGAACATACAAATGTCCCTTGAGGTTTTGCTATGTTAATTATGGTGAAAATCCTTACCATTTAATTGTGCATGCATACATTTTGAAAAATTGCTGGACGTCCCCTTTAATTAGTGGATTGTGGTTGAAACCAGGACCAACACACCAAATCACCAAGAGTAGTAAGTGGGAAGGTGAAAGATGGTGCTGATTCAGCTGCATTGATTGTTTTTAAATGTTTGAAACAATTCTAACAATAATCCATACAGCATGTGCTCATGCACCAGTCTATTTTCAAAGCACCCCCACTTGTTCTTGTTCTTGTTACGCTACTGTGTAAAGAGTTCCTACCGTCAGGCTTAAGATCTAAAGTGCAACATGCATTCAATTATTAAACAGAATAGAGATTTGAGATTTCATGATGCAATGTCTTGAATTCTGAGTATGGTACATTTCTGGCAGTTTCTGATTGTAGCTTTTACATGTTACACCTAGAATTCACCATGACTTTGAACTTCCCCGACTAGCAGTTTCAGCGCAGGGTCACAAAACCATGAACTTCAGCTGTTTTCCTCCCTCGTCCTCTTTCTCATAGCGGCTCTGACGGCAGTCTCTGTGTGAGGCCTTTGGATCTATTCCACCGGACAGGCGTGCTGGACCTCCCAGTGTTTATAACCACCCTCATCTTGCCTTCACATTCAGCAGAGGCTCGTAACACCGCCCCATGTATGTCCACACAGACAGCCCTCTGGCCCTCTCACAGTCGGCTCCTTTTGTTCCTCAGAACGAGCTCGCATCACTCTTTCTGGTCTTCCCCAGTGACTGCCAGCATTTTCCCCTGCGCCCCCCCTCTCTCACTGCTCCCCTGGTGTCCACTGATCACTCTCTCTATCTCCAAGACAGCCCTTGACCTTTGTCCGGAGGCTTTGGGGAGTCCTCCCTAGGCAGAGAGGAAATTGAGTGTGAGTGAAGCTGGAGGGTACAGCTGGAGAGGAGGAGGTGGAGGAAGGAAACATGACTGCGTTTGCTCTGGGCATTAACTTGCATGCAGAACAGCTTGGAGAAAACGTGCCTTTCATCTTGTCACTAAGAAAGGAGGGATTTGAGGGAAGAGAGCTAATTACAAACTTATGCATCTGAGCTCTTTGTAACTGTACAAGCAAATTTGCAACCATAATTGTAAATGACTTTGTGGTTGCAAAACAAATATGTAGAGACGTCTAGCGGATGTTGTTGTGTAATGTTTCAGTATCTGGATTGGCCAGTGATATGAAGGTTTAGCGTTTGATTCTTGGTCATAGTTAATTATAGGATTGTTCGCCGATATCTTTGGTTATCAGAGTTAAAGTTCCTTAACGTTCACACCCCCAGAATTTGTGTTGCTCTGGCTTTGCTACAGCCCCTGCTAGCACTGTGTGTGCTTTATGTCCACTGATGTACCTGTTATTGGATTAATGGTACTGTAACTGCCACTGGGAGAGAATGTTTTATATTCCTCTAGTTGGTTGATGTCATTTTAGCCAGAACACTAACTCACATTCATGTAAACGGAGTATGCTGGCTTTTTATAAACAGTTAAGACTCTGCTAGCTTGGCTGTTCAGTCAGTCTACACTATCAGTGAAAAGTTTTTGCACATCACAGGGTTTTGCCACGTATTTCTTAAACTGTAGATGTTTATTCTTGTTAATCATTGCAAAGTTATTGAGTGAACAACTATAAATAAAATGTCAAATAAAACAGGTTTCCTTTATGAGATAGAAGAATGTGTAACAGTGCATGTCGGACATCCTATTAGCTGGTTGTGTGGTGATGCAGAGTCAAATTCTAAACTGTCCTTTAACTTTAAATGCACTTGTTAACTGTTTCATCCAACTGGGCATCGCTTAATAGCTCATTAAACATCTAACAGTTGTCTGGTGAGTCACATTATATTTATATTAGGTGGCTTGTTGTAGGTGAACGTACTATTAATGTATTTATTTAGCAAAGAATATTGTGTTTTTTAGTAAAACAGTAAGTGAGTAGAAAATCGCAGTGTGTGCCAAAGCTTTTGACCGTTGGTGCACATTTGTGTTCAGACCAAAGGGATTGAGTTCACCCAGATTGACGAAACAGAGTACATGATTGTAATTGTGGAATTACAGAAAAGGCCATCATTAATGAGTTATTGGATTGGTGAATGGTGTTGCTGTACAGACATTGTATTTTCATTTTTTAAGAGTAAGCCAGTTATTTATAGCAGAGGAGTCCCTAATGTCCCTGTTCCAGGGGCTTTGTGAACATGCCAGTGAAGAACACTCCTTTTTTTTCTGAGAGACTGAGTTTGCATGTGTCCTGGACCCTTTCCGTGATGAGCTCTTCCTGGGGACTAGAGAGTAGAGCCTCCACCAGGACCTCTCAGGCAGTCTTCCAGTCAGGGAGGAGACGCATCGCTACAGTTCCACGTTAAAACTTTGATGATGTTAACATTTGCTCAGTCAGTCATGTGTTCTTTCTCATGCATGACAAATGAGTGTGCCGGTCCGTGTCTTTCCAAATTTGAAGCCTGAGTTTTCTGGACGATTGCTCCTCCGTAGCCTTATTTAATCCCACCACTTGATTCAAAAATGTCATTTGGTGAAAGTAAACATGCATTTCAAGAAACTTGCACACTTGCATCACTGTTCAGTTTGGTAGTAAAAAGTCTTTAATTTTGAAATTTAGCCTGTTGTTTAAGGTTACTCCTATAGCCTTGTAGATAAGCTGTCAGACAGGGCTATATTGCATTATTTCTACTACATATGCTGTACTTAATGTAACCTTATTCAGTATCATTTAAAAGGACACCTTAGTCAGACTAGAACCCCCCCCCCACCTGATGATGTATCTTGAAGTGCTTTTAGGTTAGTCTGTTAGAAACAGTCAGAGCTTCTCAGCAGTATTATTAGCTGGATTCCTTCTGCATTCACCAGCTATTATGGGAAAATATCTAAAACACAAAAGGCAGCATGTGTGTAAGTATACAGCTGTCCTGTTCTTTACCTCTGACATGGCATCTATAAATATACCTCAAACCAGTATGTTTTGCGGTCTGACCACAGACTGTTGTCTTGTCTACATGGCTGTTATAGGATGTTGAGCAAAATAAAAAGAAAATGAGACTTACATGCACTATACACTCACCCAAGTGAGGTGTTCCAATCACTTCCACAGCCACATGGAAGCAGAGATTTTCACAAGTCATTTTTACCAAGTCCAAGTCAAGTCTCAAATGGCGACTCTAAATGTTGAGCTCTAAATGTTTAGAAGATCTGCTAATTGGCTGTTACTTAACAGGGGGCTGGACTGTGTGCTGTGATATGCCTCACCAACATGGTGGATTTGCCTTAAATGATCTTAAATCTAAATGTTAAATATGAAAAATATATATCTCACTCTAAATGTGAAACTCCACAGTTAGATGGGGCTCGGTGACCCCTTTCCAAC
>JBBPDB010000007.1:5531167-5542243 GCA_037974465.1 Brachypetersius altus
CACTCACATACTCACACACACTCACTCACACACTCACACACTCACTCACACACTCACTCACTCACTCACTCACCCACTCACACACTCACTCACTCACCCACTCACTCACTCACCCACTCACCCACTCACTCACCCACTCACTCACTCACTCACCCACCCAATCGCTCACAATCCCTCACTCAACCGCTCACCCACCCACCCACCCACTCACTCACTCACCCACTCACTCACCCAATCACCCACCCACTCACTCACCCACCCCCCTATCGCTCATTCACTCACCCACTCACTCACTTTCACACTCACCCACACCCTCTGTCACTCATTCACCCATTCACTCTCACCCTCTATCACTCATTCACTCACAAACCCACTCACTCACTTTCACACTCACTCACACCCTCTATCATTCATTCACTCATTCACTCATTCACCCACTCACTCTCACTCACTCTCTCTCACCCAAATATATACTTATATACATAGTTTCAGTAGCCGTCACTAATCTGCTTATTTACTTAATCTAATAACAATAATAATCATTCATTATAAAATTGTATTTCAATATCATATCCTTACCCTTTTTATGAGCTCCTTGCCCTGTGGGTCCCCTGTCTTTCTATCATTCTGTTACTCTGTCCCTCTCTCACCCTCCCTGTGTCTCTTTCTCTCATCTATCTGGCAGAGGAGGGACAAAAAAATCGAGCCTGCCACATGAAGCAGCAAACAGGCTAATTTCAATGGGCCCAGGAGAATCAATTTTGACCAGTAAAGAGCCTTTGAAATAAATGGCAGGTGTCTGGCAGAGGCCGGTATAAATACCCATTAGGCTTTCTTATTGTCTCAGTGTCAGGTATGGCGGCTGGTTTGCTGGGAAAATTGAGCGGCTGGCGTCATTTGTCAACGTCCACTGTCGCCTGGGCCTTTTCCACTGTCTTTGTAATTGACTTAGAAATTATTCAGTCTATTTACCTTTTGAAAGCCCCCATTGCACACACAGACACTAAGCACTTGCCGCAATTGATTGTTGCTAGATGTTGGGGTCGACTGCTTTATTTTTTCTCCTTTAGTGTTACTGTGGATGAAACAACCTAATAATCAGCTGGCACAGGCTAATGGACAGTAAGAACACTGTTCTCTCCAGTCTTAGCACATCAACTGTGGCCTTGTTCTTTCTTGAACCCTTAAAGGTCTGTTTACATTAAGTTATCTGCCTGCAAGTTATTCTGCGTGTTGTTTTGTTATAGCTTTATCAGTGTAAAATATTTATTAATTCTAATTTTTAGGACAAACATCATTATATATTACAACCTTGTAACAATTAGAATTACTTCTATGTATCCATCTATATTTATACCAAACTTTTGAACAGTGATTCCATTTTTTTCATTTTCCATTTGTCTGTTATTATGGAATTACATAGTGTAAACTGAATAAATGAACACATTATTGATAGCAATTGACAGCAATAACTCAGCTCCTAAGGGTTAAAATCTGTGTGCGTGGGTGGTTGTTTGTTTGTACTGTGTGTATGCGTTCTCTTTGTGTGGCCACGTATGTGTGTGTGTGTGTGTGTGTGTATGTGTGTGTGTGTGTGTGGAGGCAAATTGATGGTCCCCTGTCCAGTCATAGCTTGATTGGAGGTGTGCTTCTGGAGCACTTAATTGAATTGCTGGCTCTCCAGAAATACATCGGTCACATTCTCTCTCTCTCTCTCTTTCTGTCTCTCTCTGTCTCTCTCTCTGTCTCCTCTTCTCTCTATATCTGTCTCCCTCTCTCTCCCTCTCACACTATTTTACTCTTTTTCTCTTCCTTCCTTCTTTCTTTCTCATCCCCTAGCTCTTACTCATACAGCACTTTTGCCGATGTTTTTGATGTGTATGCATCGAAAACTCAAACAGCAGTGACACAGGCTGCTTCTCTGTTTACTCTGATCAATAAGAGAAGCAGTGAAGGCCTCAGTGGAGAACATGCCTGGGCCTCCAGTCTCTGTGTGTGTGAGTCAGCTCGCTTTGTCAGAACCATAAAAATATCCATCGACTTCACACTGAATTGCACTTCCTTTAACGTGAACAGTGCCCACCGCCCACCGCCCGTAGAGTTCCACATCATTTGAGCCATAATGTAGGTTGTAACCAGTCCAAGCAAACATAATTCACTGGCGGACAGCTTTGAGCTCACTCCCTCAGCCTTAAAGAGAAGAAATGGACTGTTTTTTCCCATCCTCCGCTACCCATCCTGCACTCAAGGGCAGGATTCACCTCCTGAACTCCAAACAGATTCTATTTATCCTCCTTAATTTACTTACTGCAGAACAAAGTGCTGAAATGCCCCATTGCCCTGGATGGATTGCTGTCTTTCAGAAGCCGACATGCTAGCAGTCAGTTTGCTTCCCCTTTGTGTGGAAATGCTCTGGAATATGATCATGCCTGCTCTTCATTGCTTTTCCAATGGGTCGGTTCATTTAAACCTTTCTACACACGTCAGCTTTTTTCACCCTCCTACTTTCCTGTCTGCCTTCTCCCTGGTCTTCGCCGGTTCCTCGGAGGATGAGCTGATGTAAGTGGCAGTGACACCGAGTTTATTGGCTGCTCAAACACAGCTGACCACACTGTCTGACCTCTGTAATGGAGGCCAATGGAATCGTCTCATCTGGTGCTCGACTCATTTCAGACCGTAGTCACCCAGCTGGAGGGACGTCCTATCAGCACGGCCCAACTCCGGGTGGAATCAGGAGCTTCTGATTGCACCTGTTGAATTGAGTGTTCACCTCCCTGCTTCCCAGTCAGACATATGGCCAGAAAAGAGATACCAGGGTCTGGAAATATTTTTGAAAATCGGTCATGCTGAAGATAATATAATATAAGATAATATCTTTGGGAAGTTTGTTGCCAGGATGTGACCTTTTAGGATGAAGTTTGTTGTTACATTTTAGAGACTTTCCAATGAGTGTACAGTTAATATTGAGACCCCCCCCAAATCTTTTCAGAGTACTATATGTGATCGATTTGAAATTAGTTTTGGCTATGTGTATGGGTAAGTAAATAAAAGTCTTTCACATGTGGCAGGATTGTGTGTTCTACATGATTCTGGCAGCAAGCAGCACAAAAATAGATTTGAAGTGTAATTGACTGCATGTCCTTTAATGTGCCCATGATCGTAAAGAAAGCTTAAAGAAGGAAAAAGACATTTGGAGTGTTTTGTTGAGTTCTGAAAACATGCTTCACTGCTGCAGGTTATGTTTATTGTAACAGTAAATAAATATTTTCTACTACCACGTCTATGAAATGACAAGTGCAGTATTTGGCCAGAATACACGGTACTCTTTAGGAAGGTAAGAAATCTCTGAGAGGATTTTATTGGGTACTAAAAGCAAGGCAGGCATGGAATCTGTTCAGTACATCAGGCCACACTGAGCTGCTCCTGCAGCTGCTGCCATACTAGCTGGTAAAAGCTGCTCCTGTCTGGACATTGAGTTTTCTTCATCCACTTCGGGCTGTTCCCGTGTCCACAGTCTGGAGCATGTTTGTATTTCTTAGACCTCTTTGTCTTCCATATGAAATAAGTTTGTCTCTGCGGATGCTTCGATTAAACACGCTTTTTTAGTGTGGAACATCTGGATGCTCACTTAGATGTGGACTTGAGGGTGTTTTTTGAATGGATCTCAGTCTGTAGAATCAAAACTCACTGTTCCCCTACAGCCCAGGTGCTTTACAGATCTAACACGTTGAGAGATTTTGTTTGTAATGCATTAGAAGATAGACCAGTTAGACAGACAAGGCCCACTGACAGGTGAACAGATTTTCTTCTCTAGAGTTAGCCAACACCGAGTGAGTGCCCATGTGTTACCAATTTGAGTTGATTTCTGAATCATCTCTTGGTTCAGCTCCAACAACCTGTTAACAGCTCGCCATCCTTTCTATTTTGTTTGGTTCGACTCCCAAAGCGTATCTCAACTGGAATTAGGTTTCCATGATCAATCCTCAGGACTCACAGGATGCGTCTACTAAAACAGCACTCCTAAGTCTAAAGTAATGACCTAACTATTGATTGCTTCAATGCTTTGGGATCAGAAAGCACTTGGAATATATATATATATTTGCATCGTGTGTGTTTTTTTTTACCTTTTTTTTTTACCTCTCTTCTCTCTTGCCACCTCTTGATAAGACTTGGGGGAGGAGAGTAGCAATTATCTCGAAATGGGCTCAGCTCCACCGCAAAGCCTTTTTGCCCCATCTAGGGAAATATTGTCAGGAAAATGACTCAGCCGCACCACGGCAGAGCAGTGTTGTGGGTGTCTTAGTGCTATGGTCGAACGCTAATGTGCCAAAATTGCCATCACCCCCCCCACTGTAAACGATGATCGTAAGCGTCGCAATAAAAACACGTCCAGTTTGGAGGGCCGAGCGCGTCTCTGGCCACTCGTGTGCATTCACTTGCGAGTCAGAATATTGAATGTGCAATATGTCGTTCTTATCTGCTTTCATTGTGGATCAGGTGAAATCCGGCATTTCAGAAGATGCTGATTAAGTCATAATGGTGTTATTTTTTCTTTTTTTCAATTTTTTTTCCCTGGAGACCTTACATACAAAGTACCGCCACACAAAGAAACGTCATTCAGCTGAAAAATGAGCATGAAGAGAGCAAGGTGGGGTTGTGGTGGTGGGTGGGGGGGCATGTCTTTAGGAAGTTTCTGGCCCATGTCTTCGTATGTAGCTGTAGTGCTTCCGGGTTTGTGATTAGCATATATATAGCCCGGGAGGCCTTTCTCATTTCACTTCACGCTGCTTTAAAGCTTCTCATTAGCATTTTTGCCATGGTAACCATAAAATGATCTTAAGTGTGCGGTGAGGAGGCCTGGAGTTTGTGTCATTCGTGTCTGGAGGGGTTTCGGTGGCGTGATTTGTATTTTTTATTTTTTTTTGCTGAAGCATTAGTGCTGTAGCTCTGCTAGTGTTATCTGTGCGTTCTCCTCCCGTTTCCAAGCGGATCAGCCTGAAGATGCACGAGAGCGCCATTACGGAATTAGCATAATTTCCAATTCCTCCATGTTAATTTGTTTTTTTGTTTGGAAGTGTGTTTGCTCGGAATTATACACATCTGCAGGAGGATCGCAATTACACTGTGTGGAAGCGGTGGCTTGAGTCAAATAAGTCAGAGCTGCTTTTGTTTTTCGGTTGTTCTTTTCTTATATATTGCATCCCTTGTTTTGATACTTTTGATTCTTGCTGAAGTCTTGTCAAGACCGTACCGCTAACTGACTGGCTCTTATATTCGTGAGATAGAATTTGAAGCAGACAGCCGTGCATTGAAACTTTAATACATTTATACTGTGGGAGTCTAAAATAATCGTAATCTAAAATAATGTAAATATGTGAGCTTTTGATGTAGTAATTTTCAATCATTCTAAATTAGTGTTATTATATGATAATGATAAGAATTATAATAGCTATTATTCTCCTACAACAACTATTACGTCCAATAATAATAATAATAATAATAATAATAATAATAATAATAATAAATAGATTTTTTAAACCTAATTTTTTTTCTAAAAAGAATCTATGGTTCTTTTTTCATATTAAACACAATTGATCATGTTTCATTGAAAAGACATAATTCTTGTATTTCTGTCACCATATTTCTACTATAACATCACATAATGGAAGCCTGTATCAGGATTTTCTGCAGATTTCGGCCCAATACTGACTCCCATTGATACACATTTTCCATCTCTATCGTTGACCAATAATGACCTATGTGTCATCTTGTCCCAAATAATATATTTTTATTGTTGATCTTCAAAGAATAGTTCCCAGTAAATACTGAACAGTATTTTCCCTGGAATGCCCTTCCCTACGAGAGGCCATTCCTGCAGAGATGTTTTTCACTTAGAAATGTGTCTAAAAATTCTGATGAATTCTGGTTCATTTAAAGAGCCATTCATTCCAAGTGGTTCTTTAATGGAATTGCTGCTATGAATACTATGTGGCACCTTGATGTTGATGAATGTATTCAGTGTCGGTTTTGTATGTTGTTTCTGAGTGATGTGATGTTTTCTGTCCAATTTATGTTCTTGCTCAGCCCTGCACTTCCTCATTTCTAGTCTGATTTGTATTCCTGGCTCCATCACAATGCAGTAACCCCCCCATCAGCCCAGCCATCGGTGTGCAGTCACCCCCCACCACCCCACCCCTCCTCTACGCCCATCTCAGCATGTTGGATCCGGGGTTGCCTAGAAACACCATTGCCTCCTTTTCTGGATGGGGTGAAATGGGGAAAGGATGCTTGCTTATAGGGGCACTGTGAGGAGGATGAAGCTTCCCCCTTTTCTGAGTGCCAGTGAGAGCTGTAGAGTAAAGGCGAGCGAGAAAATGGAGAGAGAATTCGTATGTGTGCGTGCATGTGCCTGTGCGTCTCTTCATTACTTTTAATTGATCATGGACTTTCTCCAGCAGTGCCCTTAAGCACTGGCCTTGCCTCTTTCCCGCTCACCCCATTAAAATGTTTCAGGGGGTTTTATCTGTTTATTGGCTGTGATTTGAATAATTTAGTGGAGGCATCAAGCCCCTCCCAAGCTCAGAATTAACTCCAGAACCCGGTGGAGAGCATCAGGAGGGTGTGTCCACTTTTCGCCTTGCCTCATCATTTTGTCTCGTTCTATATATCTGGGTCTGAGTGGTGTTATTGCATTTTAATGCCATCATATTTTCAGAATGTCCATCTTTAAACCCTCATTGCTCAAATCCTGTGCTTATTCTCAAATCATCTTTAAAAAACAATAATAGTTGAATGTTTTAAAATGTCAAAACAGAAATTCCAGATGCACATCTTCACTGAAATGCAAGTCCATTTTTTCCATTTATGTGCAAGTGAAGCATAGCCTTCATAGAGATGCAGCCAAATCACAAGCTCCTACTTTCTGTAGTATTATAAGCCCCATTTGACATCAGAATGTACTCACATGTTCTCATGTGTGTGATTTTTTTTGAGGCATCTCTGAGGCAGAGTGGTGCTGAACTCTGGCATAAATTAATGATTACTCAAACCATCTCTAGCATCTTCTATATGGTCTCCGTCCAAAGAAAGTTTTTCTGTCATTTCTCAGCTCAGTCAGCTTTGAAACTTTTTCCATATATAACAATGTGGTTGATGGCAGAAACCCATGTGATAAATCGCAATTAAAATTGTAATTGTTTCCCCGCATTAATATATATGTATGACTTAAAGGTGTGATTAATCGCAAGTTAACTATGGTAAACATGAGATTAATCGCGATTAAACATTTTAATCTACTGACAGCCTTATTACTAACATAACAAATATTCAGGTATAACCTACCTGTCTGTCTGTTTCTGTGTCTCTCTCTCTCTCTCTCTCTCTCTCTCTGTGTCTCTCTCTTTGTCTTTCTCTCACTGCAGATGCACGCCTTCAGCTCTTGCCCCTCTCTGCTCCTCTATCACATTAGCAGATGTGCCAGTCTGTGTTTCTAAGCAACCCCAAGTCCTCACATTTAGCTTCTGTCCTCCCCTTTTTTGCTTTTATCGTAACTGAAATGTACAATTGAACAGCTTGTCCACGGACCTCTTTGACCTGTAACAGACTTCTCTGACAGTCCTGCAAATCCACTTGGCTTTTCATCGCATTAAATATTGATGGCAGATCGTTCAATAGCACAGACGCTGTCCAGATAGCATGTAAACCGGTAGCCCCAAGGCAATTTTCCCATGACATGGAAGAAGTTGGTGCACAGGATCATCAACCAGAAGCTCGTCTTTATCTGTGTTGATGTTTGAATTGTCTTATCTGTGTGTAGTTTTAATCTAGATGTTAATATTTCTTTTTTTTCCTCTCCTCTCTTTTATGTCGGGTCCTCTGTGCTGTTACAATGTGAAATCATGCAGGTGAGTCATATGTTACATTCCAAGTCACTAAAAACCAAAAAACCTGCTTAATATCTTCTGTCAAGCGGGAGCTGGCCTTCCTCTGGAGGTCTAAACCTGTGGGCCCACTTTTACAACCCAAATCTAACATTAGATGTTGCTAAAGTTCTTTGATAAATGATGAGATGTTACATTAGAGCTAGGGCTTAATTTCTGCAAAAAACCCTTTGTTTTCTGTGTAGAACTATAAAACAAAATGTCCAACGTGTAGACAGTCTAGAGAGAATAATTACTGCCCCCACAGGTTAATACATGGAACTACACATTGGGTCGCAGGCTGACGTTAAATAGCGTCAGACGAACACCTCACTAATGTCAATCAAGCACAGATACAAAACGCCTATAGCACGTTTATTCATCCAAGATTTAAACTCCCGTGTGGACAAGGCCTAAGAGCATGACATAAATCGCAGTGATCACAGATCTGTACATAGAACCAGCAAAGACTTCCAGTTACTTTCATAAGTTTATAAAGTGGATTACTGTTCGTACTGATTCATGCAGTTTTGTTTGGTTTATTCTTCACTAATACCAAACATAACCCTCCAGTCCTTATTCAGTTTGATAGATGATTGAGTTCACTGTTCACTGGTTCTTCAAAAATTCAATATTCTTACTAGATGTTGAATGAATTTGGAACAAAATAATTATTCAGTTTTCAAATGACACAATTTAATTAAACCAGAGCTGGTGGAAGGACTGTGACGTATAACATTAATGTCCTGGACTGGGTTGTGGATTGATACTGTTTGAACACTATACATCATACATTGTAAATACTAGAGTATATTTACATAAATGTAAATATACTAGAGTGCTTATTCTCCATGGTCCATTGCCGGATGTCCACAACACGTATCACAATATTTTGAGGCATTGTTAGACCCATACCAACAGTGATAAAATAAGACTGAATGCTTTCTTCCGTCAGATCTCCAAGAAATAGGCTTAAAATAAACAGCTTAATGTTTCGTGGCATTCTTGCAGTGATGCATTCGTTCTGATTAAGCTGCGCTTTGTACTATCCGCTATCCGACGCTGTGCTCTAGTGCGCATTGGCCTGTGTTATGTCCCTTTAGAAGTGATGCTGGTGAACTGCTCTTTCATGTCGGTCTGTTTGTGTATTCTGTTGTTGAATGTGATAGGCCTGTGCTTGCATGTATGTGCATGCATGTAATAAGCCCACCTTGCACAGTTCAGTATATGGTAAATATGTCTTGTGTGTGTGGGTGAGAGACTCGTGCGCATGAAATTCAATAGGGATTTAGTTTTCTGTTTTGTACCTCATCTTATCTACCCCCTGTGTAAAGCTACATGCATGTGTGTGGGCATGTGTGGATGCGTAAAATCTCTTCTGCCTGTGCTGAAGCTCCAGATGTGGCCTCGCCTGCATTGGGGATGGGGAGATCTAAGCAAGGAGCAGATGTGTTAGCCTGATGGACGGCCGCTGGTGTGTCGGTCCAGGCACTTGCAGGCCATACTGGACAGGAGATGTAGTTTACAGCTCTCTGGAAAGCGCTCTGTTAATCGGAATGGAGATCCAATCAGGAGGCCACACATAGGCAATGACTGATGCCTTTCCTGCTTTAGCATTAGTGAAATCACTGTTTCCAGTATGACTGCTGCCAACAGTGAGCAGAAACTCAAATGACTGATGCATGACGTGTGATGTGTAATATACTTGTGTAACCTTTCACTGATGGTGTTTCATTATGATTATAATTAGCGCCGATGTGGGAATTATAGCCTGATGCCAATATCCAGCATTTGCCAGGCGTATGTCTGTTGATTCCAATGTGGAAATAAACAAACATTTCTAAAATGTAGAAGACAAAATGCCTGGATTAGCATTGTAGACAAAAATCATGTTTATTTCTGTAGAGTTACAGTTCGTTGGAAAGGAAATGTGGCATTTTTGTTCTATAATTCCCTCTTGTTTTAATGCATTTTCTCAAAATTCAAAGCATTTGTTTACTCTCCCCTTATTTCAACAAAGGAGGAAAAATAACCAGGCAGCTAATTGATTTTATATGGTGTTTGTGGTATGTGCTGTTGAGTGAATAGCTGGACTTCTTCTATCCCATTGAACACCAAGTGCAAAACAGCCTAAACCATGATAATAATAAGATAAGATATGATTTTATTAGTCCCACAAGGGGGGAAATTGCATTGTCATGGCAGAACAAAGGTAAGAGCAGTGAAAAATTACAAGAAACAATAGAAATTTTTTTTTTACCAACAATAAAGTATAAAATGTACACTATAATCTAGAAATATAAAATATGGATGTGTGTATGTAGACTAATGTAGATAAGTATATGTATGTATGCACATAATATTTGTATGCTTATATGTACAGAGTGGATGAAAACAATAATAATACTAATTTCATTTATCTAATGTGAACTCAGAGGATGCAAATTAGACATTAATGGAAAGAATTTCTGCTGCAAGCAGAGTTACAATGTCATCTATGTGTGTATTAACAATAAAAAATAGTAAAAATAAATAGAAATAATAAAAATAATGGAGGGTGTGCTGGAGTTACTGTAAGCCTTCCTCCTTTGATGGGCACTCAGTGTAACTGGAACAGAGGTGCTGTGCTCGGCGATGTGTGGAGTCCAGCAGGAAGCTGTTAGTGGGACTCCCTGGGTCAGGGCACCTGGTTGTTCAGTCTCGTTAGCGCCCGTCCCAGTGAGCATCAGATTTCTTTTAGAGGGTTTGAGTTTGAGTCCTGTGGTTCAGGAGTTTGGGGGAAAACTGTGTGAAGGCAGGAGTCCAGGGAGAATGAGGTTTTGGATGGGGAGCTGGTTTCCTGAAATCACAGCTCAGGTGCCCTTTGGCACAGTTGTTAGCGAAGGAGTTACAATGAGGTCTCTGTGGCTCAGTGTGCGCAGAAAAAGATGTAAATGTGTAAGGCTGGAGGGGAAAAAAAACGAACCTTCTTGTCACCTTCACATGATTATGGCTCTGCAGCGCTTAGAGCAGAGAAATACTGTTGAGTCAGACGCACAAAAAGAAGATACTTTCTATTAGGTGCACTGTTAGGGCAACATAATCAGAATCAGAAAACTTTATTTATCCCGGAGGAAATTGTTCACATCACGACTGCACACTCACACAAGACAGAACA
>JBBPDB010000007.1:5605875-5621459 GCA_037974465.1 Brachypetersius altus
CCGAAGCGCTGCCACAGGGCTGTCACCAACCGCTCAAAGTCTCCGCATTCCTCTAAGGGTCTATCGACAAGCACCTTGAGTGCTACCCCCTCCAGAGACATAGTGAGGTGGACGGCTGTCTCCTGTGGCAGCCAGCCATTGTGCTTGGCCGTCAGCTCGACTTGTGCCAAGTAGGGCTCCAACGGCTCCTTCCCGTTGAACCTCGGCAACTTGACTGCTTTTCGGGAGCCTGCCATCTCTTCTCTCTCGTCCCCTCGCTCTGCTTGGCCTCGCACTGGGGTGTGGAAGCGGTCCGCTCCCTGCTGGCTGGCACTTGCACCATCGGGGCGTGCTAGCCCCGCCACAGCCCTGTCGATGACCACCTCCTCGAGCTTCAGGTCTGCCTCCTGCTCCATCAGAGTGTCGCCCTTCTTCCCAAGCGCAGCAATCCCACTTCTGACACCAATGTGGCGAGCAATGGAAGAAGGCGACACGCAGACAGGAACTTGCATTTTCTTTTTCCTTTTATTGTACAAGCACACAGCTATAAGCACAACACATCTGCTCTCTAAGACCCCCTAACTCCAACTGAGGAGCAAAACACTTAGCCCCTCCCTAACCCACTGAAAACCCGCCAAAACTGATGATGAGTTGCACCTGCAGCCCATCATCCCCCCCACACATCACGCCACCCGTGATCCCCCTATGAACCCCACATTAACCCTTGCAGGCCCTAGCAGGGTCCAAACATTCATGAGGGCCACCAGCTCGCCACAATATATATATAAATCTAGATTAAAAAAATTAATCTATGCCCACCTCTAATATACAAATATATATAGAGAGAGAGACCGAGAGAGCGATAGAGAGACAGAGATGATACACGCGCTCCGGAAAAGTCACAAACGAGAGAGAGAGAGGGGCACAGAGAGAGCACGCGTGCGAGAGAGAGAGAGAGTGAGCGACAGAGAGAGCGAGACAGGTTTAAAACGGGCGCGATCCGGAAAAGTCACGAACCAGAGGGAGAGAGAGACAGACAGACAGACAGACAGACAGACAGAGAGAGTAGATCCGCTCCGCGCTAAAATATCAAGGTGAAAGTCACCATAGCTTGTGTAGTATAGACCCAGCTCCCAACCCAACTTTGTGAATAGATTAACTGCAATATTTTTTTTATCGCGCGATAAGAGTCTCGCGTTAACGCATACATCAGCAGACGTGTTTCAGACTGCAGATTATTCAAGAATATAGAAAATACATTCCTACTGTGCTTGGTTTCAAAGTGATCAATACCTCTTTATGACTATTCTCAAATTCTCTAAGCTAATACAGATGCGTCAGAACATTTACGCACCCCTGTTTAAAAAAAAAAACATTATATAAACATTATATAAATGGTGCTCTCCTTTTGCTTATTTATTTACTTCAGTATGTTCAGTTTATTGTCCCATGTAGACGTGTTAACGTTTTGATCAGAGGTGCCCTAGAACTGGACACTCACTGCATGATTTACCGTTGAATTCAGGATCCTTGAGAGAATGTCATGAAATTAGAGGGTGGAAGAGGTCAGTGATCATTCCTTTATTAGATGCATTTTCCTGACTTTGCCTGGATGCAGGAAGTTATGGAGAGCGAATCCAGACCTCAACGACAAGGTATTTATAGTACTTTAAGGACTAAAATAGTGGATAACACCTTCATGACATTAACGCATAGGGCAGTCAAACTTCTAAATGCATAGGGCAGCCAGAGCCACACGTTGTTTCTATCTATTTTTTTTTCCCTTTGCAGTAGCGCCTACATGTAAACTCGACATAAGGCCCGAGAACCGGGGAAACAAGTGCTAATCTCTGAAATGGGCCTGTTGCTGGGTAATGATCTGTTGCAGTGGCTTTAGCCAGGGTTTATGTCCTGCTAAATTATTCATAGGATGATATGAAGTGTCTCCAGTCAGAAACATCTCATTTATTGGCGAGGAGAAGCATAGACAACCCTTCAGCAAGCTAATCATCACACATGGTGACCCAAATACAGATGACTATACCTGAGGCAGACAGTCGCTTGCCCTGGCTAAGACCGTTTCTTTTTACTCTTGAAGCAAAATGCGAACGTGTGAAATGTGATCAGGGTGAAATTGATTGGCCGTTGCTGTGATGAAGTTAGGGCACTAAAACGAATCTGATTTAAATGCATGTTTTCAGGTGTAAAGGATGTAAAAATAATGTAAAAAGTTGAATTAAAGCCTCAGTTTATCTCTTTGTCACTTTTACGCATTTACTTTTCATGTTTTTGTCTATAAATGTGTGGTTTTGGTTCTGTGTGTGTGTGTGTGAGTGAGAGAGAGAGATTGTACCCATTCATTGACCTTCATAGCTGAAAGCTAGATTAATCATCCCGTTCCCTGGTACAGACACTGTCCTCCCTCTTAATCACCTCCAAATGATGATTAATCATGGAAAGGCAGCCATGAGCTTATGTTATTCTCAGCTGAAGCAATATGCTAACATATTCCCAGTACTTATTCGATTCTTACTTATATGAAAAAAGAGATTAAAGGTTGCCATTATTTCATAATTTCATGTTTTTATACTCTTATGGTTTATTTCAACAGCACTGATACTATAGGCTTGAGAATAGAGCAAGAGTAAAGAGCTGACTCAACAAAAATCAGTTTACGTTACCACCATTGACCATTCTAAGCACAAAAATGACATGGGTGTGTAGGTGCAAGGTAGTGTGCATATGTGGTGCAAGTGTAAGGGCCACATCAGTGATGACACTGTGAGTACACTCACTGGACACCTAGGAATACAGTTTTTACAGGGCCATTGTTCTCCACCTCTTTGGGGACTTTAAGCAGCGTGGTAAAAATAATTTCACATTCCTACATTGTGTTTACTATTTTATTAGAAGTGAAAGGTTAGTAAGTTAATATAGTGCAGTGTTTAAGACCGATAATTTGGATTTATTTATTTATTTATTCATTTATTTATATTTTAAGTATTTGTCATTAGGTGATAACCGTATTACTAAGAGTTGCTCGGTGACTTTGGTTTCCGTGGCTACAGCCTTAAGGCAGATTTATTTCCTGTCACAGCTCTGTCTCTATAGCCGAGATGTTTTAAGTCCTTAATATCTTATCACCATAGGGTGATCCCTGTCCACTGATGGATGAGACAGACGGACTAGTGCCAGTGCACTTGTATGGCAGGTGTATCTGGCCAGTGAGTTTGAGGTCTTGTTTCTAGTTTGGTCACCCCTGTGATTTTTAGAATTTTTTTAAATTCTAAAAATAAATCTGTTCTTTGGGATGTGAGTGTATCAGTGTACAGTTGGAAAATTGTGGCAAATGTTCAGAATCAAATTGTTATACTCCGCGTTTGATTTGTGCATATTTCCAGTGTTCTTTTCAATGTGGACGAAACTGTGGCATGAATGATAAAATAAGCCGAATCTTCTCAGTTCCTTTATCTGCTCCCCCCGCCGCCAGGGGACCGTGTCAGAGTGACCGAGGACGAAAGCAAATTGCGGTAACTTGATTTTCAATAATTCATACCCTTTCAAAGCCCTGTGTAGTATGAGAGCGCATTCCTGTCTGTGGTTATTGATGAGGGCCTGTGAGTTTTAGGCATGGCGAGCTTTAGGTTTTTGTTATTGACTAAGTGATTGATTTAAACCCTCATAATTAGCCGGCCTAATTTAATTAAAGTGCAATTTAACGATGCAGAGGCCCCACCAAAGCATGCTCTGGCACTGATATATGCCTGCGCTCGTATGAAATCTCGGTTGACAGACGATGCCTTCGGCACAGATGCATTTCATTGACTGGGGCGGAGTGGGGAGCGGATTAGAAGTCGGCCAGTGGTCCTGTTTAGCAATGCCGCTCAACATCCCCCACTTACCCTCTCCAACCTCCTGATCTGGACAAATGCGACCAGCTCACGTATCTGATTTAATTTACCTAATAGCATTAAAAACCTGTTTGGCTTTAATTTGCTTAAAGTAATTCACGTCATAGCCAAACTTTTATACACCATTAGCAGTGTCTTAAAAAGCGAAATGCAGACAGATTTAAGGGGCGCTGTGTCTCTGCTGATTAAAGCTGAAGGAAAATGTGCAAGTGCAAGTACAGTAAGAGGAATAAAAGTTGACTGAAGGCACAGACTTACGGGAAACTGCGCTTCAGCTGCTGCTTAGTTAAGACTGTTTTCTTTTATGAGTATTCTGAGACTTTTAGTGCTCTACCAGTATAGTTAGACGGTAAATCTATACTCACTGTAGACTCTGTTGTTAAGGGGAATACAAATAATAATAAATACTAATAATATAATAAAGATTACATTTCTTACTCCTAGACCTTCTGCATTTCACATGCTGTTAAATTGTCTGCAGTCTAAAAAGGATACTGAAACACTGTTCTCAGCCGTAAAAACAAAAAGAAAAGCATCAGTAGCATATATATATATATATATATGTGATGTAAAATGTGTAATAACTGATCTTTTATTGAAGCTTAGCTTTAAACACATTCCACTGTGGAATTGCTGTGGAACTTTAATCATGGGCGAGCAGCATAACTCAGTTTTCAGCATCAGACGGCTGTAATTATTGGCTCTGTGTGATTTTGATGCTGCTACTAAATGAGATTTTGTTGCTTTGTATGAAAGGACGAGTTCACTGAAAGGACACTTTGTTCAGAAGCAAGTAGACACTTTTGTGAATCATGTCAAATGAATGATAAAATTAAGGTTTGCTAAGGCTTCGTTACTTCATAGTGATACATGCGCTCCATCGATTGAGTCTGTATATGTTCTTCCCTGTCTTTGTCATTCTGCTTTTATCTGTGATGTCAGACCGGCTGTATGATAAGGGCTAAGCTGACGAGAGATTCAATCAATACTCAAGGCGGCAGACTTATGATAGAAAGTGATTTGAGCTATTCAAAGAGGAATGCACCCAGATGGCCTGTTAACATGCTATGAAAAAAGGAATTGTACGTGCTTCACCCATACAGAGTAATTTGCCCATGCAGGATCAACTAAACCACACTGAGATAGTATCCATGCACCTAGATTGGATTACACGGGTCATCTCAGTGTCCACTAATGACTTTAGAGTGAGTTTAGGCCCTTTTAACATTTGTTTGCCCAACATAAATGCAAATAAGTGTCTAAGAAATGCTGACTAGCATGATGCATGGACTGCTTTAATAGGGGTCATTGAAAATGGAAAATTCAAATGGGTCTGTATGGGTGGAAAGGGTTAAAATGAGGCTACCAGTCAAGTCCAATTGAATCAGCCTTCTGTTGTAAAGCTCTAATTGGGGTAATGGAGGTTGGCTCTGAGGGACAGCTATATTATAATGGATCTTTGACGAGGAAGGTTTTTCCCCCATCTCCTTTAGGGCTTGACATAGCCTTGAGCATGTAGTTTTGGCGTCAAGATGACAGTGCGTCCCCGCCCTTTTGAACTTCCTACTCCAGCCCAGCCATTTAGGAAGTTATTGAGCTCCTAAATGCTCTGTTATAGTAGAGCCAAAATGTCTGTCATGCTCACTTTAAATAGCCCCTAGCCAGATGTTTGTAATCTCGAAAAAGAGAATCGATGTCAATTAAAACTTCTTGCGGAAGAAACAGCCATTAAGTCTATATAGTCTTATTAAGTATGAACCTACTAACCCAGTGATGATCAAGCCAAAGACAACAGCGGGTCATACCGAGCCATAACAGGGCAAAGACAACAAAAACCAATAACAATCTAAAGACTATAATAAACCATAACGAGCCATAACAGGCCAAATATAATAATAGGCCAGAGAACATTGCAGATCACAACAAGCCATAACAGGCCAAAAGTAGTAACAAACCACAACATAACGGGTTATAGTCATCTAAATATGATAGCATTGGAAATAGGCTGAATGGTATAATAACCCACAAGCCGAATGCCACTACAGGTCTTACCCTGCAGAACAAGAGAGGCATGGATCCGGTCACAGGACTTCAGCCAGCATCACCTCAAACACTGGCATCCCACAGGGTTGTGTCCTCAACCCTATTCACCCACGAGGGTGAGCAGCTGGTACCTGGGTGAGGACCTCACCTAGACACTGAACACCACACAGCTGGTCAAGAAGGCTCAACAGTGGCTGTACTTCCTGAGAAGGCTGAGGAAGTTTGGCATGTCAGCCAAGATCCTCAGCTACGTCTACAGCTGCTTTGTGGAGATCACACTGACCAGCTGCATCACTGCGTGGTACAGCAGCACAACTGTTATGGACCGCAAACGCCTATAGAGAGTGATAACCACTGTGATGAGATCATCAGGACTCCACTGCCCTCTCTGTAGAGCATTTACCACCGCAGGGTACATAGGAGCCTCCATCCTCAAAGACCCCACACACCCCCAACATGGACTGTTCACACTCCTGCCCTCAGGATGAAGGTTAAAACTAGAGCCTCCTGACTAAACAAGCTCTGTTTGCACATTAAGCTCCTTTGCACATCCCCTCCATCTACCTTACCCTGTCATTTTTTTCCCCTTTGCACATTTCTTTCATTTTGCAAATGCATAGTTAATATTTATCTATATCTGTATAACACACTTAAGTGTTCACTAACTTATTTTTTATTTTTATTTTCTGTATAAAAATAAACTCGACATTTGTGTGTGCACAGCAAAGAAAGATTTTCATTGCACAGAGAAGTGCAATTTCCTCTATACATATGACAATAAATTCTTGAATCTTGACTATAAAGAGTCTTGTATGGAAGCCAGCGCAGGCCATAACAGGCATAAACAATAACAAGCCATGACAAGCTATACTGGCTAAACATTATAATGCTGACTAAAAGGTCAAAAAAGTAACAAACTGTGTCAAGCCAGAGAGCGTAAAAGACAGTAACAAACCATAACAAAAGGGCTAAACAGGCCAAAGGCCATAATGAGCCGTGACAGGCCAAAATCATTATTTTATTCTCAAACTATGACATAAGTAAATATGTAATACATTTGTAGTTGCTGTACTTCATGGCTGCTCGTATTCTGTGTGTGCTTGCGTGTGTTTGTGTGTGCTCTTGTTGCCCTTTTATGAGGTCAGGGAGGTGAGCTGTATGATTATGGCTTAGAGCCCCTGCTCTTTGACATACTGCCCTGCACTCTTGTCTTTTCTGAAAGTGTAATTCAGACGAACCCATCTGGACAGGGCTACATCTCAGCCACTAACCCGATTACACAGCGCCAGGGTGCAGAAATAAGCAGGCTACAGGCCTAGGCATGACCCCTGGGGCTCTATTGAGGGCTATAACTCTGCCGGACCTACAGGGCTTTGACATGTGAATAGTAAGACTGTATACAATTCAGAACAAGGAATTTGAGTTCATTACATACAGATAGTGTATGCCTTATAGCTTGAGTATAACTAATCTTTAGTTACTTTCACATCTTGGCTGTTCATGGCAGAAAACACAGCTTCTGTTTACCCATTTGTTTAATGGTTTAGTGTACATACACTGATTGGCCATAACATCAAAACCACCTGCCTGATATTGTGTAGGTTCTCCTTGTACGACCAAAGCGTCTTTGACCCGTAAAGGCATGCACTCTGAGGATCTGGCACCAAAACATTAGTAGCAGAGTCCTGTAAGATGTGAGGTGGGGCCTCCGTGGATTGGACTAGTTTGTCCAGTATGTCCCATAATTGCTTGATCAGATTGAGATTTGGAAGTCAGCTCCTTGAACTTTTTGTCATAATCCTCCAGCAGTTCTTGAACAGTTTCTGTTGTGTGGCAACCAGGCACATTACCTTTCTTCTGCCGAAACAGGCCATCATACTTTCAGCCTTCTTTAGTTGTTCCATGGTCCAGTTCTGATGCTCTCAGGGGTACAAAGGGGTCAGCATGGGCACTCTGACCAGTCTGCCCCCTCCTTCTGATGTGCCACTATCACCAATTAATGGCTGATCGGTGCACTATATCAAATATGTCTTGGATGTGACTTTTTCCATCCAGAACCTTGATGAGTGTAACCTAGGAGTGAGTGCTAGTAAGGAACTCAAATTAGCATGGAGAGTTCATTGGCAAGTGAATAGTAAATAAATAAATACATACATGCATACACACATACTTACATACTGTTAAGAACATTTACACTCTTTAGCCACGATGAATGGCTGATGTTGACTGGCGAGCAAGCTCAGTATCAGTCATTACCCAGTCATTTACGACCTTTAAATCGTAAACCAACACGCTGAGTTAATCATAGGTATTTTAAGCTGAGAACTGGAAAGCTTTCTTTTATTGTGAGCTACATTAGGGTAATAGGGCAATTCAGAAAAATATATTGTCAGAACCATCACTTTAACCAAGTAGAGGCTGGCCTGGAGCTCTTCTTGTTAGTGGCAATCAACCCATCCGTATTCCACTTCTGCTCTCCATAGAGAAAGCCAGAATGTCTGAAAGCTCGCTGCACAGCTCCCCTGCTCTCTCACTCTCTCTCTGAAGTGAAGCCATCCCCTTTGGGAACCTGGTGAAAATGACCTCCTCTCATGCTGTGGGGTCCAGCAGTGTGTCCAGTGGGGCTCGGAGGGATGATAAACGAGGCTTTCAGGGCTGCTAGCGTGCCTCTTTGGCTAAATGCCTCAGATTTGGCAGGTGGACAAAGCTGGACAATAGCTGCCAGCCTGCATATTGCTTTCAGTTTCTCTCTCTCTCTCTCTCTCTCTCTCTCTCTCTCTTTCTCTTTCTCGCTCTCTGTCTCTGTCTCTCTCGCTCTCTCTCTCTTTGTCTCTCTCTCTCTCTCTCTCTCTCTCTGTGTCTCTCACTCTCTCTCTCTCTCTTCACCCCATCCATCTATGCGCTCGATTTCTCAGTATCTTGAGCAGTTTTGTGTTATTGGACTTAATGACTTGTCAGTGTCAGTTTTGATGAATGGAAGGCAGCCCAGCTCCTCCATGCCATCTCAGAACTTTCAGAAACAACATGGAAGCGTGTGCTGCAGTCACAGAATACCACAAAACAGGCCTTTCCACAGCCAGCACTCTTTCATTGGTATTCCTTCCATTGAATACACTGTAATCAACTTGCAGCCCATCTATATGCTTCTACATGTGAAATTTAAAGCGTGTTTGGCTTGCATTGAATGATCTGTTTTTGTGTTTGGAGTGGAATCTGCAGAGGAGTTGTGAAGCAAATAAGAGGGTCTTGGTGTTTTCTTTTGGCTGTTGTTTCTTGTTTCCCCTCCCTCCCTCCTTGCTGTTTTTCATATAAATGAATGTTTGGTGACACGTAATTAAGGCACTGACAGTAGGGGTGTGTTTGGAGACAGGTGGTGATTGACTCGTTTTCGCAGACAACGGTTCTGCATGACTCACTGCTGTTTCCCTGTTTTTGGTTTTTTTTTTTCCTCTGATGAAATTTTCATGACCTCTTTCTTTAACCTCTCCAGCAGACGAGAGATAGAGGGGGAGAGAGATAGAGAAAGATAGGAGGACAGAGAGAGAGAGAGCAAGAGAGCGAGAAGGAGAGCTAGACAGCCTCTCCAGGCTGTAGGACGCAATTGGTGGAGGGTGACTGTCTGAAAAGGCTGAATGCATTTCCATATAAAGATGGCGAAGCGCTTATTTAGCTGTGCTTGACATTTCAGCGAGAGGCGAAGGTTAAGGGTGAGACTGGCGGAATATTAATATCGGTGGCTAACAAACCGATGCGGGCTTCACGCCTGCCGTCTAGACGCTCACTTGGCCTTGGAAATGATCCCTCAGTCAAGGGCCTGGGCGAAATTAAAGAGGGGAATATTCACCTGTCATTATGCAGAAATTCCCCCCTGTTAAATACGGACACACTTGATTGCGGATTGGCGTTCCCTCTTTAGATCCCTTGAGAACCGAATATAGAATGAAGGCACAAGCAAACACAGACCAGTGCCATTTCGTTGACATGGTTTGATAGTAGCCTGCGCTATAGTGCCATGACTTTCTGGAAGTAAAATCTGTCTTCTTAAAAGCATGAGCTTGAGCATGACGTCGACGTTGAGATCTAGAGTGGGATGGAGAGAGATAGAGGGAGCCAGGTTGTGATGGAGAGTGGAAGAAACAAATGTGCCTCTGCAAGTCGCCCTTTCCTTATCAGATTAGCTGCGAGCTCAGGCCCTGGTGACCCCTGACTGATTGACTGAGTTTGAGGAATCGATTACAGAGGTCCTTTCTCTTACACGCTGCTACACCACTGCTGCCAGCTCTCTGAGTCACCTTCATTAACAAAAAACTCCCCCAAAAAACACTTCAGTGTAAATCTATGCAGGCAGGCGCTACTGGTATGGTGGTGTGAGGGTGAAGCCTTCCGGTCTGCATTTAATTTAATTTATAAATACATTTAATAATACTGTTAATGCATTTTCCTAATTTCACTCAGTGTGAAACCACCTGTAGTAGGGCAGGCTGAAGCCCAGGCACTTACACTCATTATAGAACAAGTGACTGTGGCCCTCGGGGTCAAATACAAGTTTTAAATAACTTTTGCAGCGGTGCCTTCGGCTCTTTCGGCAGACCATGCTGGGCAGTACGGACGGGAGACCTGTGGATATATTAATGAGAACCAAGCTTTAAAACATATATATATATAAAACAACAAAGTGGAACAAGCTCCACTTCTCTGTTAAAGCCTCCAGTGTAACCACACTTGAGTTGGGAGATGGAGGCCACAGTCACAGAGGAGACATTGATTGGCTGCATGATATATACAGTCATTAGCTGACAATTGAATTCACTCTGTGGAAATAATACAGTTATTGTTAAGCCCTGTGTTCAGAAGATGAAAGTAATATTTAGCAATTATAAATATTGATATAGTTCATTTTGTCCACTCACATATGGACTATATGAATGATGGAAAACAATAGATAAAAAAAAATGTGTTGGGACATATTTAATGTAAATTATTTCTATTCCCTCTTTTACTTTTCTGTTCTTTACAGGATGAGGAGGAGGAAGGAAGGAGGAGAGATGAAGGCAGGAATGGACGGATAGAACCTGTGGGCCGGGCTGACTCCTGTATTGAATCGCTCAACCTAGAGTAAGACCCTTGCTTTATTTCTTACCTGTATTGGGTCCTGGGCCTCTAGAAAGCTTTAATACCGCACAGATGGATTTTAGCTCTGTCCCCAAGTCCTGCAGCTCCCATCTGGATCCAGCTGGACTCAGGGAGCGTTTATGAGAACTTGGCTTGATTAATTTTAAGTCCAGGACAAATAAGTACAGCACTGGGGCTAGTAAAAGTAGCATTAAATTATTGAAACACACTGTTCCCCTCACACTCAGTGAAAATGAATAAAGACCTCGCCACCTATTCATTGCATGTATTCATCTTCATTAATCTGACCGTTTATTGTTTTCTATTTCTCACTCTGGGTTTCCATTGCATTACTTAAGGTCTTCCCCAGCACAGATGTGACTCACTCCCTCCCACCCACCCCCAAGCCTACTGCAGGCCTCAGTCTGATCCTAATCACTTAATTGAAGTGTCTATTTGGGTCCTTCATCGACCCACAGTGTCTTAATGGCTGTCTGGATTATAGATGGCCCCCTGTAGAAAGAGATCCACACAAGCTGAAAATCCTTACTGTGGCCTTCACACTTCCACCCAGTCAGGCGGCCGGCTGGGCTTTCCCATTCTGAGCAGATTTCTGTGTCCATGTCATTTTTTCTTTCATTTTATTTACTTTTTAAGCTTTCTTGTTTGTTTATGTATTTATTCCCCCCCCCCCCTCTTTCTCCCGTTCCCAGTGACATGCTTAAGCCAGTCAAGGTGTCGAATGGTGGTGGGCCACTGGGAATCCATGTAGTGCCATTCAGTTCCAGAGACAGAAGGTAAATATTTGAACATAAAGGTTTTTAAATGGTTCTAGCAAAAAATGTAAACGGAAATTCCACTTTTTAATATTTTCTGTATAACTTACAGTGCAATGATTATTTCTTGAAACTAATGCAGTGCATGTCTGGTTCTCATTGTGAAACATGGTACCACAGATTGTCTGTTTACAGCTTAACCGGCTGGTTATGCAGAAAATGTAGAAAAAAAATCCTCTTTAATTGATACTGAATCTTTGCAACATGTGGAAGTTCTTAAACTTGGAAGAGATTCTACAAAATGAAAGTGTGTAGAATCTTGTGTTGAGTCTTTAGGGATCCAAAAGTGGTTCATTTATGGCATCAGGCCAAAGATCCTTTTTGAGCGGAGCTGCAGTGCAGTGCTAGCCGTTTTTTACTCTGTCAGCTGAGTTTTTTACTTCCATCTTTTTTTCCCCCCATCTTTCATTCTCCTGTCATGCGTTTTTTTTTCCCTGATGCTGTTTGAATGCTGTGTTAGCGGCGCTAGCTCGTTAGCCGCAGTGATATGTTCTGTCCTCGACCTTCTTCTGCTCTCTCTCTTTCTCTCCCTCTCGGTTTTCTCACAGCTCTCCTGTCGAGGTTTTGACCGTGATTGACTTTGTTCTGCGCCTCTTTTTCCTCTCTTCATAGCACATCTTATCACACGACTGGTTTGCTTCCACAAAGCCAGGCATATTTTCCCTCCTCCTCAAGGACTCCTGGACAATATGCCGCTGAAATGCGGGTGATTTCTCCTCAGCTGGGCATTTTCTATGACTTCTTTGCAGAGCTCTGGCTGAATAATACATTGCGGCTTCAATAGCTCGGGTCTTGGGAGAGTGACGTTGGGCAGCGGCGGCCGTGGTGGTTTTGTGACTTTGTGCCCCATAGAGAGAGGACACAAGAGATATAGGACTGAATGAGACACGGCTTTATGGTCATTGGAGGGGCTTCAAACTCGCCAAGCCAATCCAGCTAAAGCGCCTGTCCCAATCAGGGTAAAAGCTCATCTCAAGCACTGCCAGTGGCTCCTTCCCCAAGGTCGGCCCAACACAGGAAATTCACTAATGAATGACCCAAAGTCTGCTTCATCATCAGATGTACTGGATAAGGGTCATAAAAGGATTTTCCCAGAGCGTTTCAGGAGCTATAAATATTTGTCGACCTTTTCCAGCTGCCAAAAATAGACAGTCATATTTAAGATAGATCATGTCAGTGTATTGCAGCTCATTGAGTATTTTACTGTGCTTGTATTAATGCAGTCAAAATCAAAATGTCTAAAAAAAAAAAATGTTTTAATGTCTAAAGTGACTTGTGCTTCACCTAATTAGTTAGTTAGTCTCGTTAATATACGTAACTCTTGATGTTCCCCTGAGATATAGGTCAGATATGGGGTACTGATGCCTTGACCTAGAGTCCTGTTGCTGGACAATCCTTTTTTCCTTTAATGGTTTTATATGATCAATTTTAACAAAAATATAGTTACACTACAGTAAATATCCATATTTTTAGTTGTCTTTTGGCATGTTTACACACCCAAATGGTTTCATTACATAAAATATACAAACGTATTTACCACCGTGTGGATTAACCTGTGGCAGTCATCCCCGCATATAGTGAAAAACCACGTTGCTGTCTTTTGCCTATTTTATAGTGTAAACCCTAAATATGCCCCCAAATATGGTCCTAGAACACTTTGTAATTTTTAACTCAGTTTAATGCATGATACCTGCATGTTGTATATGCATGCCAAGTTATAGTATGAAGTCTGTTTGGCACATTTGTTTGTGTAAAAAAACATCTGTAGTTCAGCTGCATGGCGAAGGCTTGTTTATTTCCATCGCCCACAGTAAATTATACTGTGTCTTAAACCACTTTGACAAACCGTGATGAAGATATGGGTGTGTTTGAGTGTGTTTTTAGCAGCATTAGCCTTCCAGCTCCAATGCTATTCTAGTGAAGCAACATCTGGACAACCGACATATCTTGGGTTATCTTGGGGGTAAGTGGGGAAACTTTGTGAATTAGGCTTTTTGCTGCTCCTTTAAAGGACAAAAGTGATTTGTCCTTCCTATAGTGCTCGAGATGCCACTCCAGATGCTTCTCGAGCTCCTGAGATCTGTAATGACTGTCAAAAACCAGCAATTATCCCCAAGCACAGTCAACAGTGTCCCTGCATCATGCTCCTAATGGCTTCATCAGTGGCTGTGGCAGGCTGATTGGCATTGGCTGCAGAGTGCCCTCCCTCATTAGCATTCTGATAGAGGGCAGAGGGGTCAGCTCAAGGGCGCCGGGAGAAGGAGAGAGTGAGGAAACTTTTCAAACAGCTGCTGTTTTTCTTCATGCCGCGACTGGAACGTAATATCTACAGTTGAAATGAAGAAACAGACACACACACACTACTCTCAAAGAGTTGCAGATACATTAGTCCAATAATGAGATCTCATCCCGTGACCAGTGTGAACTGTAAACAAGCCGGCGGTGTAATTGCAGCGCATAAATGGATCCTGATTGCATTATTATTCAATTAAAGGCAGTGGAGGAGAACAGGTGGTCTCCTTCTCGCTAAGCATTCTGGACCATCACTCAAGCGGCAGGCGGCTCTGCCACCGCTCAGATAATGATGAAGTAGCTGCGGCACCAACCAGTCACGCCTGACTCTCCCGTAATGACTGCCGCGGCGGCCCGCAGCTGGGATGGCTCCAGATTGAGACGTGATTCCGTAGCCCCTCCAAGACAACTCTCCTACATTTAAAGCACATTGTGGAATCGTTCTTTTTTATTCATTGAGTTACTTTTTATTTTTCTTTTCTAAAACATTAAGTTTTAAAAGTCACCACTTTCTCCCTGACTGTCTTGGCATATAGATTATATATGAAGACATATTCAGAGACATTGTTTAATTCAGTTAATTGAAATGCACCCATTGCTGATACAGGTGTTCACACATTATCTCCACAGGAAAACATTGCCAGTAGAATGTAACACTGTGAGCTCAAGGTCACCATAGTAAATCCATTGGCTAGCGATGGATAAAGAGCCCCAGCATTGGGCTGTGAAACAGAGGAATGATGGCACTCCATACAGGTGAAGGACCTGGTGTTTATGATCCAGAACTAAACACCCAACATCTTGTGGCTGAATGCAGTCAGATCCTCAAAGCAATGTTCCGATATATGGTGTAAAACCTTTTCAGAGGCTAAAGGGGGACAAACTCCCATATTAATGCTCATGATTCAGAGGAAAAGCTGGATGTGTGGTGTTTTGAAACCTGCACATTGAAACTAAGCTCATTTTCTGTAGAGTTTTTCAGCCTATATTGTTTTCCTAATTCACCCACATTCAAAAATCTGCGTTTTTCAAATTCTAATCAAATTTACCCGATCCTGACTTGAGGTACTTAACTGGGTGTGTTAAATTAGGAGCTGATATTTAACTGTAAACACCAAATGTCTTAAACCAAAATTTCTTTGGAGGGCAAAAACCATTGGAAAGGAACAAAACTTTCTTTACTTGTATTTCATGCCTTTTCTGACTGTTCTCAACTGGGACTGTGTGGTTCCTCTTTTCAAATACCTGAAAATCTTCAAATCTAAGTGTGTCTAAATTTAAATGCAGTACTTTAAGCTGTTAGAGTCTGAAGGTCAAAATACACAGTAGTAAAATAAATGTCTCTCTCTGTTGCTCTCGCTCTCTTTCTCTCTCTCTCTCTCTCTCTCTCTCTCTCTCTCTCTCTCTCTCT
>JBBPDB010000007.1:5669074-5692602 GCA_037974465.1 Brachypetersius altus
TCTCTCTCTCTCTCTCTCTCTCTCTCTCTCTCTCTCTCTCTCTCTCTCTCTCTCTCTCTCTCTCTCTCTCTCTGTAAATATAAATATTGAATATATTACTTTTTTTATAATGTATTCATTCTTTATTTTAGGACTCATTTTAATTATTTTTGGCCAAATAGACGGCAGAATTTCAAAAAGGTTTAAAAAAAGAAAACAAGTGATATGTATCTTATTTTTCTTTTATGGTGTAATCCTATTACTGAACATGCTCAGGCATATTCAGTTCTATATTCGCATCTTAAACACAATCTTTTTGATGTTGGAAACTTGCGATCCATCAGGATAAGAGCTGAGTTTAAATGAAATGCCATGGAATACTATGGCAGCTTTCTTTTCTCTCACTGACAGCTCAAGACAAACATTTCAAAACTTCCCCAGATAGAGACACTGATATGACCTGCATTTACTTGTGACTTCTATGGCAAATAGAAAGTTTGCTTTCTTGATCATTATTACACATTTGTGCAGGGAATGCAAATGGTGCCATGAAATATTACAGTTATAAATTATTGTTTTTACATGCCATTTATTAGTGCTTAAATTTTATAAAATGTATTTATGGACAAGCTTTGTTCCTGTGTTCCTGTGTTTTCTTACCTCTGTGAAGTTCCACAGTTCCTAGTTCATGTTGCACTCTTCTGGAAGTTGGAGACATTAGGTTTTGTTCTGACAGCAACAATATGTTGGTGAAAATGCATCAGATATGTCTCAAGGACATTCAGGGCACCCACACTTATGGAATGACTGACAGGCCAATATGTGAGCCCCTGTCTGCCGTCTTGGGAACCGCTGAACTTAAAGGGCATCTCAACTTCTCAGAGCAGAGAAAAGCTTTCTTTGAATGGCGTTGTTACATAAGGGGATACACAGCCAATGGTGTGCATACAGATGAAGCCATGAGGGTCGTGGCAGTATGATGACGATGATGTGAGCTGACATGCGGAAGGAAACAGCAAGGCTGGTACATGAGGCCGTTCCACAAAAGGAAAGGCCTGATCGATGGTGTCTTGAGAGCGCTATCAATCAGCGTGGCCAGTAAATTATGGCTTTATTAGTATTGAGCCAGGCTCCTTCTTGCATGCAGCACAAGGAGAGGCCTACTGAGATGCATCAAGATGCAGCCAGAGAAGAGACAGACCTTAACTTACCGCACAACCTTGGCTGATCCAATGTCCATCGGATCATTGTGACATTAGTACACATTGATCCTGCAGATGTCGTTGAGGTAACCCATGTGAAACAGCGATGAATGTGACAGAATGTAGTTTCGTGTTAGGACAAGAGGGGAACCAAATGAATATGAATAGAGGATTTCGAAAACTTAGCAGCCTGGATCCTCTCACTTTTCACCCTCTTGCAGCTACTGAATCGTGGTAAAATCTCCCCTTTTTGAATCCTGAGAAATGCAAAAAATGCTTAAGAGATGCAATCCAAATGCAAAGTATACATCAAAAGTAATTTCCTTTGGTTCTGGAGGGTTGGTGTGAAGCACTGACTGATACTGGCCACCGACTCTTTCATTCCTCCTAAAGCTGGGATATAACAGATGAGCAGAATCAGGTGTGAGAGAGATGATTCCAGCGCCAAACTCTGCTGGATAGCAGCACTCTCACACCTAATTCAACTCATCTGTTATTTATCAGGTTTAGTTGGTGTGAGACAGCTGGTGTCCAGCACAGCTCTCACTCACACCCAGTATATCTGGTAAATAACAGATTGAATCAGGTGTGACGAAGCAGGGGAATCTCTGAAGTTCTAACATTTTGAGGTATGTTATCAGTATATAAATCATGTATTCACAATAGGAGTGGGCAATATCGTAAAACTAGCTCATTTTAATGATAATCGATGCACTTCACAGCATTCGGTCTGATTACATATCTGTAGCCTAAGACCAGGCAGGTTTGACACCTGTAAAGGCCTTAATTTTTAAGACAACTCTGTGTATTCATCCAACTAAAACTATTAGAGTTCATACTGGTCTCAGAGTTTTTAGCAACACACTACCCAAAATTATGCATCATAGAAAATTAGTACCCTGTGACAGCTATGTCATTATATCAGGGGTCTAAGAGCACTGATGCAGAAATGATATATGAGACACACCTGTTAATGAGGATGATTATACAGCAGCACTAGTTCACTGACAGAACTGCTAGCATTAGCGTCTCTGAAATGGCACGCATTAGCATCACAGGACATGGCAAATAACTCTTTACCTCTAATGTCAGTTTATGTAAAGTGTTTTTTTAATTCCATTTTTCATTATGAAAGTTTAACAAGGGTGGCTTGTGATTAGGAAATCTGTAAAATTGGATATACATAGTACTCTTTGTATTGTGATAGTGGCAGAAACACGCCCCGCAATAGTGTGCATTGTGGAAGATTCACATTGTTCCTATGAGATACCAAGTTGTAGGTGCTATGTTGAAGCTTTTGTTTAACTTGTCATGGTCCTTGGTCCTAACACTTTGAGAACTGCTCATCTATTCTAAATCCATGGGGATATTTTTCATTCTTCTGAGAGGAAGGAAGAGTGTAATGATAATCAGCCCACCATACTTTGCTACTGTATATAATGGCTATGACAACTAACTACTCATAACTATGGTCCAACTAAGGACTCTTCTCTGCTGTTTTGCCAAACGTCTTCCTGTTTGTGCAGTGGCAGTAGCTAGATCCTCAGGAGCTGGAAAGAGTTAGTAAAGCCTGGCCGTGAAGATGAGGCAGCAATTCACACATGCTCAGAGCCCGTCTGAGCACCTAAGCACTGTTTACGAGGCTTTAATCCAGCTGCCCTCTCCTCTTCTCCAAATTGTAATTACAGGCCTTAAGCCATCGCATCCAGTGGGGCAGTGCTGGACCAACCTTCCACAGACTCAGCTGTATTCATTAGCCATTGACATCTCATTCCTTTCAAGAATTCCTCTTTTTCACTTCCTGACATACTATTCTTCTCTCGCATTCTTTTTTACGTAACTTTCTCTCTCTTGTTTCCACATTGGTATTAGCATGCTGTGATGCTAGTGGATTACAGCTAATACCATGCTCTTTATGTGGATCATTATTAGCCTTCAGAACTCAGAGCTGCTAGAGAAAGGGATCATCACAATTTAGTGCATGTCTGAGAGCACTTACTTTAGAGAAATCCAGTGGAATTAAAAAAAAAAAAAAACCTTTGGAGTTGTTGTTGTTGTTATTTATTAGTAGTAGTAGTAGTAGTAGTAGTAGTAGTAGTAGTAGTAGTAGTAGTAGTATTTTTGTTGTTGTTTTGTTGTTGCTGTTATTAGAAGACCCCAAATATTAAATAAAGGAAATCACAAGTACCTTTAAGTGCTTTTACATCAGAAATGAATTCTGTGTTACCAAAGGCACAAACATTGACCTTTTCATTCTACAACTTACTTATTCAACATTTTTATCAATCAGTTTGTTTATCTGTCTGTCTATTATCTATGTATTGTGTGATATTGTTATTATTCCCCTGTTTTTCAGGGTATTTTTCACACAGTGTAAATGGCCGCAAGTATTTTCAAATTAAGTGAAAATATAAGAAGCATCGTTACACAGCCCTCCTAAAGCTTGAGCTGTTTTACTGAACCTGATTTTCGGTGCTGCACAGCACAACTCATATTCAAATACAAATCTGGTCTGAAGTGGCTTTAAAAGTCTTGAAAAATATTACATTGAACTTGATGGCTGCAGGCAGGAACATTCAGAAGAATCGAAAGCCGGTGCATCGGGGTCAAAACAAAGGGTTATTAAAGATAAGACCAGAACTGTGCAAGCAAACAAGAAGACCACAAGGAGTGAAGCCAAATCCTGGAGTGTATATGGGAGAGTAACTTATTCGTAAACCAGCCACAAATGTGGGTGATCAAGCGTGGAGTGGGTCTGTGTCAGCTGGGGGCTCTGTGAGTATCACCGTATCATGCCTTGTCAAGATTTCAGGACTAGATGGTCCTATATTAATCCATTCAGTTAATCTAGTCTTGAGAAAGCAGTAGATTAGGGAAGATTAAGCCTGGAATGGGACAAATAAAGGGACCTGTGATAATGCAGCGCAATACTCTGTCTGCACCACCTTCGCTCTGGAGCACTTCACTGTTAAGATCGGAGTGTCCCGTAAGCACTATTACTCAAGCTTAGCTCTATCATCCTCCTTGTCCTTTGTGGAATATATGCTCTCTTTCATTTATGCTCTTTCACACAAATATGCTCTCTCTATCTCTCTCTCTCTCCCTCTCTCTCTCTCTCTCTCTCTCTCTCTCTCTCTCTCTATCTCTCTCTCTCTCTCTTTCTCTCTCTCTCTCTCTCTCTCTCTCTCTCTCTCTCTCTCTCTCTCTCTCTCTCTCTCTCTCTCTCTCTCTCTCCCCCCCTCCTACCCCCACCCCATTACTTAAAACTCATCCCTTCTCTGCTGCAAAAGCTAATATGTTATCAGATCTCATTCTCCATCCGCCAACAGATTAAGACGCGAGAGAAAAGATTCATAAAACAAATCCTAGTCTTACAATTGAAAACTCATTGAGGCCAGAGCAGACTGCTATGAGGGCTTTCCAATAAGACCGGCTGTGCCGTCCTCAGCAGGCTCTGTTGTAATTGCGTTGACCTGGCCCATGCCACACTAGCCTGGTTTTCTTATCGAGCCTGCCTAGATAAGTCCTCAGCTCCAGACTTCATTAAATATCTGATCTATATTAAATAGTCCAGGGTCCCTCTGCTAATGCCTCTACCGACGCCACCATGGAGGCTCCAGATCATCTCATCTTCAGCGATGAAATGACCTACACCTCTGTCTTACCTTCACAGATAGTGTTTGTTTTGTGAAGATGTGGTTTTTTTTTTTTTTGCTGTGCCTTTTCCTGTCCTTTCTTCACTTACTCATTTCACAGTCAAGGCCGGTTACTTCAGATGATCATAGTCTATAGCAGTGTTTAGCTGCAGTCTACATCTATCTTGTTGCCCCTCCCCTTGCTTAACACTACGGCCAATCAAGGACTTCTGCAGAAGTTAACCTGAGCAGGTCTTGCAGACTCTGGCTGGAACTAGACTTCTCAGGAAGGTGGATCCGCAGGGCCAGGACTGGTGAGCACTGATCTGTAGACCACAGTAGAACAGCAGACTCACTTGCTTATTCATTTTTAGCAATATCTTTTCACTACGTAGGAATATGTCACAATTTCGTTTCAATTTTCCATTTACTTTCTCATTCACCCTCCCAGACTCCACATCATACGTGCTTAACGTGAGTGCTCACTTGTCAGTGGAAGTACAAATCATGGCAAATTTAGAAATGGAACCCCCCTGAATTTTTGCAAACCTGAAGTGGGAACAGATTGCCAAGTAGATAATTTAACCAACCTTAAGGTGTGTTCAGATTTGGTTGGTTTGGTTTCCTCTTAAGATTGCTATTTTTGATGCACTTTGTTAGAGTAAGTGGCAGCGCTGCCATGCCAACCCTTGTGCGAGTCAAAAAGTAGCCTGAGCAAGTTGGTCTCGGTTTGCTTTCAGACAAACTCTGGTGTAGCTTGTTTAAAGAATGTATGTAACATGGACCAATGACATCGAAACAGGCCAAAAACAGAATGAACCATTGTCTCCCATCTGTAGACCTGGTTTGGTGACACACGTTTTGAAGCTTTTGATGCATGCATGTGTTTATCATTTCTTCATAAGCTCTCAATTGATTCAAAAGAGAAAAGAGTCATAAATATCCTGCTCTTATATTAATATTCATATTATGTATTAATATAACAACAGAACTATGAATCTGAACATTTTCGGAGCATGACAAGAGTAACACTGGCGAAGAGGGGAACCAAAGGAGGACCCAGAAATGTTTATATTACCAATGACTCAAATAGGTTATCTTAAAAGAATGAGCACGAGTAACTCCATGACGATGTTAACCGGTGAGAAGCTCACTGTAATGTGAGATGGGTATAAGTGTATATGAAGGAACATCAACCCAACATTTTTGAATAGCATACAGCTCTGCTATCTAGTTTAATGTTAACCCGAATATACTTTAAAGAGACCGAAGATTACTGGAGTCATTTGCAGTGTTTAAACCATCAGTTCTCAATCAGTTTACTCAACTGATTACTTTTCCTAATAATGATCAAATTAACATAAACACGTTGTTGTCACACATGATGAAGATGCCTCTTTGCCATGCGCTTCTTCTCGAAAACTCATCTCAGGATGCCTTTCAAGATTCTGGCAGGAATTCCCCCAAGGACAAGGGCAGAGAGGAAGTCTGGGAGTGCTTTTGTTTTATAGAACAAAAACGTGGTAAACACTTCTACACTGGCCTTATATTATCTTTCATTATCTTTAAGCAATGATGTTCAGCTCTAGTGCAGATGACAGCCAGTGAGAGGGGCCTTTATTCTCACCATGAGCCTTCACACTTACGACTGCTGGGATTTCACAGGTGTTTCCGTAGAGGACTATTAAATACTATTAGCAGGTGCTTCTCTGTATTTCTGCCTCCCCTAGCTGTCTTACATGAGGGATTCGCATGCCCACCCATCTGGGAGCTAATGCCCCACATCTGGAAGATTGTTTTTATCTGATGGTGCGATGAGCAAAGCTTACAGTGTACTTCCCTCCTCTGTTTCACATCGCTGTGGAGTCCACTCAGACCCAGTTGGCTCCCACCTACTCTTCCCGCCATTTTTGGCTAGTTATTGAAGTTGCCAGTTTATGAAGGCGATTCCATTTACACCTCAGTCCAATGTCCCTCCATTCATAACCAGCATATTACATGCTGAAGAGAGAATGACACATGGAGGCTGTCTCTCATAAAGGAAGGAGCAAAGTGCTAAGAGCAAGCTATATTGCTTTCTGTGCATATCTTGCCATGCTGAGCATTTACACTCAAATGTGGTGTTATGGGTTCCTTTTTACATTCACTGAGGTTCTTAGGGGTTCAAATACTCACTGCATATGTATGCAGTGGAGTAAGAGTCATAACGTTAATCTCCAATAGGAAATCTAGCATGTTTTCTAGCAGAGTTTAAATTCCCTTTAGACAATTTGCAATAGTATTTAATCTTTTGCAGCAAAATGTGATGAAATGTTGTCCCTCAGGCCCCTAATTACACAGGACTACATGTGCACTAAATACAATAGTTTGAAAAAGTACAGACAACATTAAAATGAAATATGGACGGCTGTCATATAAACTAATGCAAACGATTTTAACCTCAAAACTGTGCTGAAAGACTGAAGGCTTTGAACACTGAAGGGTTTTGCTGCTGTTCAGAAGTTGAGATGTCCTTGGCCTTTGGAGGGCCGTTCTTTCTTCCTCATTTGACTAAACTGATGGAGCCTTTTTCTTGTCACATTCTTGAGGACTATGCTGAAGACTGACAAAAGCTAAAGTGTCTAGTCTCTTTTTTTCTGGAATCAGTAATGCAAAAACGTCGACCCCTGAGCAAATGTCACAGGCTCTTTAGCCATGCTTGACATGAGAGGAGCTGTCTGAAAGGCTATTGGAAATCCATGCTGTCTTCTTTAACTGGAACTTAAATTAGCATAATGTTGTAGCAGAAATCATTTTACTGAAGTTTCGAGGCAAAGCAGTGATGCGTTCCATGTTCATTTGTGAATTACGTGTTTTTATTGCGGTTACCCCCAAAGGCTGAAGTGTACTTAATGTTAACCAGTGGTGTATGGATGCATACAGGGCGGCTGTGCGAGCAGCATTGTCTGTGTACCCTGAAGGATTAAAGACAATATCCATCTGGGGGCCAGTCTGGGCCCAAAACATTCTGTACTGGCACAGGAAGGTCTTCTTTGGTTAGTACTTCTGATTTAGAACAACAAGGTCAACGATGGGCGTGACAAGAGAAGAGGAGACCACATTAGCGCTGTAATCGCGTGAACAGACAGCAGAGGTGGGAATTGCTGTGGTTTGTTCAGTCCTCTGTTGACAACACGTCACATAATGGTACTCTGACCTTCAGTACTTATGTTGGTATTGCATCTCACAGATGCAATTTAAGACCAAGTATAAAGTTGCCCTTGTGGGTGAAAATGCACCAATCAATGCTGTTTTCCTATTTAATTAATAAAATGTGTATTTTATTTATGTAAATACTACAACCACTACAACTGCAACTACTACTGCTACTTCTTGTACTACTTCTTATACTACTACTACTTTTATTATTATTATTATTATTATTATTATTATTATTATTATTATTATTATTGTTGTTGTAGAAATAATAATTATTATTATCATTATTATTTTAGTGCAATATATATATATATATTTAAATGTGCATTTTTTAAGAAAAATGTGTAAATAGTTACATAAGAAATTATATTTGCATTCTGCAATATGGTTATGTATAGTTATGTATTACATATAACAACAACAATAATAGTGCAATGTAAAATGGCATGTTTTTATTAATGAAACTGTCGATACATAAGGACTCATGTTGGCAGTTGGTAGTCAAGCCTTTTCTTTTTGTTTCTATGTGATATAGACTTTCTCTGCTTGTTCTCTGAGAAATGACAAGATGCCTTTGATATTGCTTCAGTAAAGAATGTTCTAGTCAGTTGAGATTTCTGTGCTGGACATTTTATATTGGGCTTTCCTTTGTTCATAAAAAAGCTGTCATAAATAAAAACCCTCAATATATGACTGTGTGTTGTTATTTTGCTGATGTAGTGTTTTTTCCCTCTCAGCAGGAGGTTCCAGAAAGCCCCACAGTTTCAAACGTGCCTCTGGACCGGCCTCGCACGGAGCTGGAACGACGCATCTCACACTCACTCTATCCCTCAGCCATCGAGGGCCTGGATGACACCCTGAGCCCACGACCCGCCATCTCCAACAGGATGATGGGTAAGAAAATATCAACATGCACACACTGCATCAAAAGTTTTTAGACCCGTAGCATTTTGTAATGATTTTAACAAAATTAAGGATGTCATTAAGTATGTCTTCCTTGTCAGCCAGGCAATATGTGATGTTTTAGATTTAGCTCCCTGTTATGAAGTCTGCACTCAGCAACACTGGTGGCTTTTTTGAAGCACCTGTGGATCGAATATGATGAGCATGAAGATGAAGTATGAGATAGATATACACATGCATATACTGCATATATGGGTGCAGTGTATAGAAACACACATCCAGTCTGTGCAAACGCGCCTTCCATGGCTGTGTAGTTTTGTAATTAAGGTTTAATGTCATTTTCTCTCCTGAACTCCATCCAGTCTCATCCTGCATGATTTCACACAGGTATTTCCCCTCAAACTCAACATCACTTTTCCTCTCATCACGCAATTGGAATTGGCAGTTCAATTCTTTCACTGCCAGAGCTGCCAATTCTCAGTGGACTTATCCGCCACGCTGTTGCAGCTCTGAACAGCCTTCTTGAGGAATACATTCCTCTCCCTGAAGCATTTTTTTCTTCTTTTTGCTTCTCTCCACACTTTGGATGTCTCTCTCTCTCTCTCTCTCTCCCTCTTTCTCTCTGTCTTTTCCTCTCTTACTCCCCATGCACCCTGTCTATTCACTCTGCCCTACTTGCCACAATTGCCTCCCCTGACAGGCAGTGAAGCACTCTTTCAAAAAAAAGCCAGCATGATCATAAATATCTCCAGCAGCTGCATGAAAGAGTTTCTAAAACTGCAGCACTTGAAGGACTCGAGGTTCCAGCCCCGACAGCGCGCGCAGGACAAATGAGCAACGTGGAAAAGTCGCAGAAAAGTTTAGCTGGAGGATGGAGACCATCACGATCGGCAGGCTTGACAGATAGTCATATTTTCTGTCAGTTGTTGGTTTTTTTTTAAGGCTCTTCTGTTTGCCGTCTCCTTGCTTGTCAGTTTATTTTTGTTTGGTAAACACATATCAGACGTTGTCACACCGTTATGAGCGATAAGGCGTCATTACACGGACCATTTCTGTCACTCTAAATGACACTGTAGAAGTCGCATGGCCTCCCATTTAAGAGAACAGTGAGTCGCACAGTGATGTATGGCCTATGTCTGGAGTGCTGGGAAAAAAGCGCCAAGGTGAGGACCTGACTGACAACGCGTACTGAATCATGTCAGAAAGAGAGTCTTCGGCAGCCACAACTCATTTCACTGAATCCGCCAAATATATCACCTGTCACTCAAAAGTAAGGATATGCAAGGGTCCAAGTTTGCAAGGTTAGTCTGATAGTGTCCTCCTGGGGAGACACAATGATAGACGGCAGAGAAGAAGCCTCTGCTCTGGTCATTAGGCTGAACTGCATATTTCTATTTATAGTGGAACCGGTCACTGTGTCACATTAAATGAAATTAAAAATTAAGCTACACTCTTGTCGTAAATGCTATAAAAAATGGAGAGCTGTCATCCAGTAAGAGGAAAATATTTTTTTCTGCTTTACAAACCAGCATACCCTGAGAAGTCTGCCTAACTATATGTCAAAGTAATTTGCCTCTGTCACTCAGAACACGCCGAGCTTTTAGATTAGAAGTTTAGATTAGAAGTGGTGCCTTTCAAAGCTGTTGAAATGTCTTCATGTCGAAATTGAAAAGAAAAAAAAAAAGGTTATCCCCACTAACATGTAAGAGTCTCCCATTTTGCTGGAGTGATGCAAGTCTGAGCTCAAAACAGGTAAAAATATGGAAGTGATTGAAGGCTGGCAGATGTCTGTTCAGGCTCAGCCTTTATTCGCAGTATTCTGATTTAGAAAGAAATACATGGGACAGGGAGTGAGAAAACAGAGTAGTAGTGCTGGCCAGACTTAAGCAAGGCATTAGAATGTAATACATGGCATGAAATTGCTGCTGTGAGCTGTGAAAGCTATGTATATCATAATAGCAGAGCTGCTGAAAGGCACAGAAAAGGATTCCCAGCGAATCTGAACATGAATTGGTGGGATTTGGTGTGTTGCTGAGATTCTCCGGGGGGTTTGGTGATTTAGTATACATGGGAATTTATTGATGCTGACGTAATAAGAAGCCTGAGCCCTCTGAGACACATTTTAAAGTCAGGCTCAGATCAGAAATGACCTTCTATTACTCATAAGTTCATGTCCCTGGTCATACTGAGTACAATTGATCATATCATATGAACTGCAAGGCCCATATGTGAACGCTTCATATGCGTATTCGCATAATGACAATAGTTTATAGTAGTCACCGAATAATGTAAACACCAAATGCAATAAAAAAGGTTTAATAATTCCTGTTTTACCATCTTCAGTCAACATATAAAGACCATTGTCGCTCTAAAACATGGTCTATAACATCAGCAAGTGGCAAAAAATTCCACTGACCAATAATATCATGTTTTACCTTCCTCTCCCACCATCAACTGGCTCACAGACCCTCTCCGCAATTCACTCAGATACAAGCTGGAAATATGGAAGGGAAATAAGCTATGATTTCATGTTGACTTCAAAGGGGACCAAAAGCTCGTAATTATAATGCATGTAAATGTTATGCGATTTTAAATAGTAACTTAGAGCCATTTCTCATGTTGTGTTCCAACATGTTGCTGATTGGCAGCCAATGACTTTCCATTACCGGACGTCTACGTTAGCCCTGTATAAGGCCCTAAACCTCAGACACTAGTCTTCTCCTGACTAGTCATTTACATTTGGTGTATGTGGGAAATTGTGTAAATGTGATTTTTCCAACCTTTCTCTTAATGGTAGAAAGTGGTTGGAAGAGTGTTTTGGATAGAATCGATGCTACTGCGTGGAGACTGTCACTAGCAGGGCTTTACTGTGAATTACTGATTGCTCTGAACCAACTCAATATTGATCGGAATTTTCTTTCCGAAGGACGTTCGGTTTTGTTTAAAGAAGAAAGGGGAGAAAGGGAGGAAAACGCAGTCGCTGAGGTAAAACAGTCAGAGTGATGGAGGGATAGGCTAGTTAATCTCGCTACGCACTGCCATCTCATCGATCGGCACGCTGCGTCTCGCTCAGATTGATAGTTGGAGGTGTTGGACGACTGTCAGAAGGACGGGCCGCTGTCTGCGCAAGTGTGTATGTATGAGGCCCACGTGTGTGTACACACACAAACAGAACTGATTCCTCTGTCTCCCCCCACTATATCACCTGGTGACATCCTCAGCTTTTGCTTCCACCTGCTGCATTAGCTAGTAACACTGGATAGCATTACTTTTCTTTCTTTCTTTCTTTTTTCTTTCTTTCTTTCTTTCTTCCACAGAGCTCTCTCTCTGTCTCTCTCTCTTTCTCTCTCTCCTCTCTTTTTGTGAAGTATGAGTTGTGGACGTTCTCCTTCTTCAGCACACACTTCTCTGTGACTGGGTACATTAGTGAGATCACAGGCTGTGCCTGGAGCTCGACCTTAATTGAAAAGTCGGACTAGATGCAGGAAGTCATGCTGTGTCGCAAATTGAGGGTCCCGTCGATTGCTTTTGGGCCTGCTGTTCAGTGGAGTGGCCTAGGTTTGAACGGAATAAATAAACAAATAAATAAACAAATAAATAAACGTGGGGCAGGGAGTACAGAAAGAGGGACATGAGGGCGAAGAGGGCATGCTGGGACTTCACCTCGCCATTGGTGCAGGCGACTGCCACTGTTCAGGGGAGCATCAAATAAGAAGGCGGAGGAGGACGGCGGTTAATTTTCTCTCCACACTTCTGGAAAAGACTGGTTGAAAGACACAGGACAGTTTGACGACCATTGACCCTCCTTTACTTGACCTACGGAAGCTCTACCAACATGGAGGAGCGCACAACATCACTGACGAGTTCAATAAGTGCCTCAATGGTGTTATTGTCTCCTAGACTATCATCACAAGCCCCAAACAGAACCAGTGAGTGACTTCAGAGTTCCATGTGCTGCTAAGAACCTAAGACACTGCTTTAATTCAGGTTATAAGGCTGCTCCAAGGACAGGCCCAACCTTCCCTGGGCCATCAGAGCAGCATCTTTAGCCACTTACATGTGGCAGGTCATCCGGGCCATCAACTTCAGGCTTCATCTCCATCTATTTATGGCCTTCCTTGGTTTGAATAAAGAACCCCAACAATCAGGGCTCTGCCTAACCATGGAAATCTGACAGACCAACATACATACCTGGTTGAGTGTTCAGTGGCAGCTTGCAAACAAAGACCAACATTGGACCAGAATGCTTTAATGTAAGAAAGCTGTTCATTCTTCAGCTCAGCAATCAACGACATCATTCCTTAGCATCTAAAATGTATAGTTTAGCCATATTTGTTATGCATGAACACATCACACCACACCACACAGTGTAAACAATGTGATTTTCTGTATTTAACCCATTCACCAAGTGAAGCAGGGGGCAGACAGCAATGCAGCACCCAGGGAGCAGGGTAACACAGTGACAGTCTTTGGTTGAACCCACAACCTTCTGCTCACAGGGGCAACTCCCTAACCATCAAATCCATGATCTCTTGGTCAGGAGACAAGTATCCTACCCACTGGGCCACCATCACCCCACAGGTCAGCAGCAGAGACCTCAGTCAGGATCGGGAGCAACATCTCAAGGCCCATTAAACTGAGCACGATGCCCATGACTGTATGCTCAGTACACTGCTGTTAATGCTGCTGACCTGTGCTCCAATTTACTGTCTCTGAATGTGGATAAAAATAAAGAGACATTATGATAACTCTCTGCACTCTGATGAACATCAACAGCTCCAGATTCGGGCATGTGAATGATGATGGCAAACTCTCCAAAACACAAGGTCTTGTGGGGTCCACTACCAAAAGTGCCGACAACGGTGGCTTTAATGTTAAAGTTGATTAACACGTTGTAGCCACATGAATCATTATATTGTGATGAGCAGCAGAGGAAGGCACCAGACGCTTGGAATCTTGCATTTCTTTAGACTTTATTTCTCTCTCACAATCCAGCATACAGCAGCCACACAACCTTACTCTCAGCTGACTGTACCCCAACTGACTAAAACCCCCTAAATACCACCCACTTAGCACTCAGTTTCCCGCCAGAATGATGATGAGCTGCAGGTGCAGCTCATCACCCCCCCACACAGTTTGCCCGCCAACTGGCAGTAACCCCTAAGTGAACCCACAACAGTCCCACTTAACCCCTTAAGGCCCGAACAGCCAGTCCCGCCAGCTCGCCACAATATCATTGAAATGCATGTATCACATGTCTATGGTCCCTGTATTAACTTTTTCAGAAGAGGTAGTATCTCCATTATCAGTTTGAGCTTGTGCTCACATTTTTCAGAATCCATTAGTTTCCTTGTGAATAATGAAGTGCACAAGAGATGCATAATTATCAACAAGCTGAAGAAATAGTAGGATAATGTTTGAGATTTAGTTTATTTAATAAAATATCCATCAACATTGTCTATCAACGGTTGTAGTCAGTTTATTCCATTACATAAAATGAATTAAAAAAGGAAATGATAATAGTACAATAAGTGGAATAAGACAAAAGCATTGCGAACACTGAAAGGCTCGAGTGGGGTCATTCTTCTTTACTGTTTTAAGGCTTATGAACACCATCTGAGTCTGTTTACTCTTCATTTATAGGCTATCCAGATTTCCCCCGAGAGATACTAATTTGGGGATGTATTATATTACTGTACTACAGGTCCTCTGCCAATTATTGTTTTTTTTTTCTCGACTACATTAAATCATAATGGGATGTCTGTGACCTAACCTAAAGTAAGTTATTGCTGTCTTTTCATTACTTCTCAGTGGGAACTTGAAATGAATGCCATATGTTAGCATTTTTCCCTTCCTTTAGATAATTTAACCTGACTTAAAATGTGAAAAAAGGTTTTGTCTATAATTTAGAAGGAAGGAAAATCAATATGCCTCATCAAAGCCTATTAAATAAACCCAGGAAGCCAGGGCAGATCTATCTATCTATCTGGAGACTGACCGCATGGACTATTCTAAAGGATTTTTTTTCCTGCAGCAGCATCTTTTTCTTTAAACAGATGGGTCTTATATACTTGACAGCATGGATTAGCTAATGATCTTTGATCAGTGGCCTTGGCTGTCATCGGCGGGTCTACTGGAGTGTTCTGTAACAGTGTGGAAAGTAAGGAGAGCTAATGTTGTGACCCCTGTGCCCTTTAATTCAGTGAACCACAGGCTGAAAGTGAACGTCTGGGTTTTAGAGTGGTACCTTCATGTGGCTTACTCTTCCAGAGAGCTTATCTTTCGCCATTATTCTGACTCACCAACACTATATGGACAAAAGTATTGGGACACACCTCTGAATTGTTGAGTTCAAGTGTTTCAGTCACACCAATTGCCACAGGTGTATACATTTTGGACAGCACCATGTTTCCGACTTTGTGGGTACAGTTTGGGAAATGCACTTCTATTCCAGCATGACTGTGTCCCAGCACACAAAGCAGGATCCATAAAGACATAGCTGGATGAGAACTTGACTGGCAATCCCAGAGCCCAAACCTCAACAGAGCCCTTACCTCCAACACTTTTGAGATGAACTGGAACAGTGATTGCGAGCCAGGCCTTCTCGTCCAACACCAGTAAACACAACATAATGCCTTTCAGAATGAATGGGCACAGAAAAAAATCTTGTAGAAAGCCTTCCAAGAAGAGTGGAAGCTGTTATAGCTGCAAAGGAGGACCAACTCCATATTAAAGTCTGCATATTAGAATGTCATTAAAGTCCCAGCTCGTGGTCAGGCGTGTCCATATAGCGTATGTTTCTTATCGTTTAGCTGGACCTCTGATCTACAGTGTTAGGATGAAAAATGTTTGGCCCTTTTTGTGGTGCTAGATTAATTTTGTGGTTCCATAATGTAAACTGTATAATGAAGTTAGGGATGAGGTGCATTTTATGTTGCATTTTATTTGATCTACTTGTCGAGTTCTGTGCCTGCCACCTGCCGCCTGCCACCTGGCACCTGCCACATATATTTATTTACCATGATATATTACCTGTCAAAATGTAGTTATTGTTTTCTAAATGCGTTTAATTCAAATGTACGTGTTTCTTTCCCAGTCCTGTAGCGGTCAGACGTCTTAGGTGTTTGTCATCAGCCGTCCACATGATGTAAAAGAAAACGTGATTCATCAGACAAGGCCGGTTTCTTCCATCGCTCCATTGCTCCCATTGTAGGTGCCTTTAGTGGGTTAGCTTGGGCACTCTGACAGTGTGCTGACATGATAATTTTTTTAGCAGTTTGTGCTACAGCAGCTCATCTGTGGAACCGTTGCTCCCCACACTGGTTCACAGGTTGTGCTTCTTTGTGCCACTTTTTATAGGTACTAACCAGTGCACACTGGGAACCATTCACAAGACCTGCACAATTAAAGATGCTCTGAAACAGCTGTCTAGCCATCAGAGGGCCTTGTGAAAGTCATTCAAATTCTTGGCCAGTGGCAATAAAAAGAGATAATCAGTGTTATTCATTGATTAATGCTATGGCTAATGGGTATATACTTGTAAATAAATAAAGAAACAAACAAATATTGGCAACTGTTTTTGCTAATTATATAATTCTCAAATTGTAAAGGGAAATCTTATGATCAGAATTTCAGCTTCGGGGTTTAAATCTAGATTTAGGCTTAATCTGGCTCTGCAAAAATGCCTTGTAATATCTCTGTCTTTATGGTTGTTGCAGACAAGCTGGGTCATTTTTCCTTCAGCATATCCCTGCATGTCCAGTGTTTTACAGTGTTTTCCTAGGAGTCTTGGAAATGTACCTTTGATGGTAAATGATGTATAGACAAAGTTTAAAGTCAACAAGAATTTTGGTCGGGGGTCCCATATGCAGAGCAGCGGGGGGTGTATCGGCTCAGGATTTCATATGCCAGGATGTTTGAAGCGCACATAAATGAAAGATGCTGCCGGAAGGTTGCCATATATGTGCCCAAGCTTCTAGCGTGACATGTTCCATATACGAGCAGCACTTCAAAGCCAGTTTCCCTGATGGTTCCTACCCGTCCACGAACCATGACATTCCAGTCAGGCCCTGGCAGAAGCTTCTTTGTTTTTTTTCCCCCGCTTATTTGTGTCACATCCAACAAGGACACAAGATGGGATCAGCGGCAGTTGGACAGTTACTGTAGCGCCATGGTGCCTGGGTCTGTCTGCAGGCACCGGGAGTGTGTTTGTTGTTGTGAGGGGTGACTGTTTGAGGGGTCGTTTGATTCTAGCGTGACAGGAAGCAGCAGCAGAGCTCTGGGCCGTCCATACACGCCGAGGAGAATGGAGTTAACAAAAGCATCAGTTACTAACACAAACAGCTCCTTCATAAAACCTTCCAGAGGAACGTCGTGCGCAATGCCTTTGCTTCTCAGCCCCATCTGACCCAAGTCGGATGGCCTCGGGATATACGCGTGATGTTTGAGTTTGGAAATCTTGTACAAACAAAAACCCAAGCTGTTCAGCAAGAAGAACCTTTTGTGTGGCTGTTTTGGGCTCTTGAGAGTTTCAAACTGCACATAACTCTTTAAAGGTATTAGAAGAAAAAAAAGACTTACATTTTCATCCTTATTACTTTGGATACCTGGTTATATTATGTGCAGTTTATTATTTTTAAAAGACCAACATTTTATTTTTCACAGCCTTTGATCGGAGTGTAGTGTTACATCTGAAATGTCTTTTTTGATTTTCAAGCCAGTAACACCATGCTTCACCACTTTCTCTCATCAACCCCACCTATCACCTAACTCTCACCAAGCACAGGAACCCTCGCTGATACTGCATTTCATGCCATGGTACAGAAGGACTTAACCTAATTTAATTGCTTAAACAAAGATGTGCAGGGGTTAAAGAGTTTATTAGTTTGGTAAAACTAAATTTCCCCTAATTACACTGTACCGACTTGTAGTTTTGGTCCATAATTTCAGATATGTTTGGTATCTGAAGTTCGCTTCTTTAGTTTGTGAGCTACTTAAGAAGTCGCCAATAAGTGAAGAAAGCTTATAGACATCATGCATCCGTGTGGAAACCTGACATTGAAACATGTATCATTGTTTTTTTTTTTAGATAACTGTGGATCATACCACATCACTTGGTGAATTTGAGGATTTACATACAAGCATAGTATGATGCTGCTTGTTGGTCACACTAGCCCTGTGGCTTCAGTGCAAAACTAATGTGTAACACCTCTTGGCTGATCAACTTCATCTGAGGCAAAGGGAACCTGGAGTAAATCTTTAGAAATGAATTGTTCAGTAGTTATTGTATAAAATAGCCATGTTTTTTTGTTTTCTTCATTGCAATAGTGTCATTTTTTGTGTCTGTATGCCCTCTGTGCTCTACACTCTCTTTAATGGGCAGAAAGTGAGAAATGCTTCCACCCACCTCTTCTCTCCTCCTCTAGCGCACTGTTTGCCTGCTCTGCTCCCTGAGCCTGACTGGCTAATGGATCCAGACAAGGTGCAGAGGAGGTGTCAGAAGGATTTGTCAGTCGCTAACGTTCTGAAGGTCTTGCCACAGAGAGAGAGAGCTTTTCCTTCAGGAAGCACCAGCTCAGTTTTGTTTGCCCACTCAGCTGCTTGCGTTTATTGCACCTTCCACTGTGGTCGTACTGCTCATTAGTTTAAGACTACGCTAAATTATTGCTTACATTAAATAATAGTCTTTCTTTGGGTTGAATTTTTAGTCACCATGCTTTATATACTATAAGTTCCTTCCTTATCAGTGAGACATATCAGTGGACAGGTTTGATTGTCATAGTCCAGTCAATATGTTATAATTCATATCACACTCATACCATGTTCAGTAAGAAGAGGGTGATCTCACAAGCATGCTAATTAGCCACCGCTCCAGCTCTTATTTATTTATTTGTTTATTTATGTATCCTCCCGTATTCATATGAGATATTTTCACCATTCAGAAGTGTAAGACCAAACGTAAGGCCAGATACCACTGAGCCGTCCTCATGCACAGAACTGGGCACTCAAAGGAATTGACCTGGCTGGCAAAAGGAGTAAGAGAACATGACTGTGTTAGAACACAGAGCCAATTAGGTGTGTGTTCGGCATGACAGGGCATCCCAGTGTAGCCCTGCAACTTTGAGTGGATTTGATAGGTGTACATAGATCATGCATGGCTGTTACATACTGTAGACACCTGTTGCAAACATATAAGCCTTTGTGAGCTCAAGCTAGGATGATGAAAGATCATGGACAAGTCTGTTCTGGAGCCTCATCATGTCTGCAATCTGCTTTTAAAGCACTTTGATGCAGTGATGCAACTATGCTGCAACATATCAGAGTGAGGGCTCCACACACACACACACACACACACACACACACACACACACACACAGCCTCCGGTCAGCCTCTGGGGTCAGTCTAATCGATTGCCTGCCCTGACCCTCAGCATTGCTGGCCCTTCTTTCAACAGCAGCTCAACATCAGAGAGACCTTCAGAGCTGTGGATTTAGACAAAGCAGCAGATGGAAGGCTCCTTCAACCCCCTCAAACTCCGGTCATGAAATCAAATGAACACGGTTGATGAAATCAAAGGAAACTTCACTCATATTTTCTTCATGAAGCTTTAATTGCCACTTAGACCCTGAACTGTCTCTTGTGGTGTCTCTTTCTCGTTCCTACAGAACAAAGGCTGGTTGGAGTTTTAGAACTTACCCACATGGCGAAACTCGGTTGGCATGCGATCCAAACTCCCCCTCTTTAACATGGAATCTTTGCTCAGGCATGTGAACTGTTTCGCCATTAGATGAGCTGGACATTTTGTCCTGCGTGTCTTGCAAGGAGGTTTAATGATTTATTAATGAACGTCTGGAGCAGCTGAATGCTAATCACAGTGCTGTTAATTTCTCTGCCAATCTGATTAACTGAGTGAAAGTTAACGAACTTTCACTGATCAGAGCTGTCCCTTAGGATGGGCCTGATTGAATTACCTTTCGCTGGCCCTGGACTCCTCTCGAATGTGGCTGGGGTGTACGATTAAGTGTGTCTTCTTGATTTTCTTCTTCTTCTTCTTCTTCTTCTTCTTCTTCTTCTTCTTCATCTTAATCATCATCTTCATCATCATCTTCTTCTTCTTCATTTAGTTCCTCTTCTTCTTCTTCATCATCTTCTTCTTCTTCTTCTTCATCATCATCATCTTGTTCCTCTTATTCCTCTTCATCATGTTCTGTGCTTTTTTATTTCTCTCCTTTTCTTGCATTTAAAAAAACAAAAAACAAAAAAAACCTTTTTTTTTTGCAGCTTCAGTCTAAAAGTGTAGGTTGTACTGACATGAAGGTCAGCCACCATATTCCTCTGGTCCCCTAGTCTGAGAGCAAGCAGGGGGAGAAAGATTTGCATGGTTTATAAAGGAAATAGCCATAGATTGAAGGCATTGAGATGTGAAATGAAGACGCTGACCTTTCAGCAAGTAAATCACCCACTTCTGCCTTCGCTGCTTTGAGCTTTAGTTTTGTCTTAAACTTGACTGAGACAGGAGTCTCAGTGAAAGTCTGTCTGCAAGCACTCATTATAAGATGCCATTTAAAGCAGCAGGTATCTTCAACTCTGCACTTGCAGTTTGATATGGCAAAGCATTAAACCCTAATTCATTTCCATTAAAGTAAATTTGTCACTCTTGGATGCACTCTGAAATTGAATGCGAGTTGTATCATTGCTTGGAGGAGAGCAGGGTGTTTTTCTCTCTGGTAGCAGTTACATACAATTGCACTTAAGCTGGTAAAATTGTAAAATGACACTAATACTGAAAGTAAGTAAATGCATCATTGTGATTTTAAACATGTGTAGTCAAGGGGGTTGTTAGACATTCTGTATAGGATTTTAATGTGTTTTTTTTTGTTTTATTTGTTTTTGTTTGTTTCTTTTGCTTATTTGTTTGTATTTCTTCTAAAAGTGTTGACCTATGGCCAGTGTAGACATGTGAGACCTCCACAGTGCTACAGCTGAATTAAGCACAGTGTTGAGTCAGCAGTCAGTGGTCTTGTTTAGAGCCGTACTGCAGCGTTGGCCCATTCAGTCTAAGACAAGGAAACGTTTTACTAGGGCCACTGGATGATCTTGATTTCCCACAGACATGTTGGCATTGGAAAATCCCACCAATTAAAGTGGAATTCCACCTTTTTAAATGTCAGCATAATTCAATCATTGAGATGTAAACAAAGCCTGGTTTCATGCCAAAGGGTGCATTGTAGAGAGTTCCTTTAATTGTTTCTCTACAGAGTTGATGACGGGGATTGGGGGTTTACAGTGATTACTGTGCAAAAGTAAACCCAAAATAACCAGTGAACCTGCACATTTTCTTTGGATCCTATTTGGCATAGCGTGCACAGGCCCACTATGAACCGATTTAAAAATAAACATTTTAGTCCAAGCTCTCAAAACTGTCATTAATCATTAACCCATAATCATTAAGCTCCATATTTGAGGTAATTTTATATAATACTTTTCTGTGATGTGGCTTTTAGAGTCTCTGTAGACATTTTACATTAAACCACACTGAATATTACAGAGACCGATATCAATAATGCTTTACAGGCGATGTATTGTGCAGCCCTAGTATGAATATATGTGTCTGTATTTTTTCGACCAGTCATTTCAGAGACTGCTAAACTTAATTTGTCAGCTACCCATTTCTGTCACAGCACTTCAGGGGCATCTTGAAAATTTGACAGAGCCGTTTAATTAAACCTGCATGTGTTTGTTTCATTTTTGACAGTCTTATATTATCGCTATGACGGATGTTCTTGTTTTGCAGGTTTTCTTTTGGTTTTTGTAGTTCCTTAAATTCAGCATCATTCACAACTCTGCTTCTTACACCTGAGACTCGTCGTCAGTGGAAAAGGAATCCTCTTATTTGAGCTACATCACACCGCAAGCATCAAAACATGTGCTTTTGCTGTTCCAGCCTGTGTTCTGCACTCACGCTCTCACTGCAATCTCTCTCAGGTAACTACCAGCTGTCCCCCACTGTGAACATGCCTCAGGATGACACTGTCATCATCGAAGACGATAGACCACCTGTGCTTCCTGCCCGTCTGTCTGACCAATCATCTTCCAGCTCTCACGATGACATGGGCTTGATGACGGACGCACCGGCCTCCTGGGCGAAGGATACTCCGAATCAAGATGAGGGGTAAGATGTGCTGTGGTGCAACTGCTTTTGTGGAAAAATGCTCAGAATCAGGTGCATAATCCCTCAACTTCTACTTTCATTTCCTTCAACCATTCCTCTTATTATAAAACACTGTATAATGTTCTGTAATGTGCCTGTGATGCACACAGTCATGCTGCCAGAGTTTATTATGCTACAGAAAGTGCCACTGATGACACGATGACTTCTGTTGTTTGGCAGCAAATGATTGTTGCACATTGAACAGAACTGAAAAACCAAAGTGGGCAGAATAATTGCCCTTGTTGAATGTAGTCTAAATCATACATATAAAAAGAAGTGTTCTTTGCAGCACTAGAGCTAAACTGCACACTTATGTGGAAATTCTTCCCCTAAGTGAGTACAAGTGGGTGGCATTCGTCAACAAGCTCTGACTGAAATGTGTGTTCTCTGTAACTGAAAGGTCAGAAGTTATTCAGTTGAAACAAATGAATGCAGAGTATTAGATGTAGTTAATCAAATGATAAGCATCCCTTCCCCTGAGAAAACATGCATGACTTTCAGATGACATCATACACTCCCACTCTCTCTTGTTACCAAATAAGGTTCTTTTAACATCTCGAACACATGAGCCAATATATGTGTGTGTGTGTGTGTGTGTGTGTGAGTGTGAGTGTGTGTGTGTGTGTGAGTGAGAGTGAGACTTTTGCTACATTACATTACGCTCAGCAGTGATCATGAGTGTTTGTTTAGTGTTTATTTAGACAAAAATACCACACAAAAAATAAAACACTTAAGAAGAAACATCAAACAAACTGCACTCCAGAACACTGCATTTACAAAGCAATAATAAACAAAAAAATATTTGTTACTGAGGTTGTATTTAGAAAATCTTAATTCTAAATTCTGATTTGAATGCCCCATTCACTAGCTGGATCTGCCCTTTATTGCATGATTTTTAAAGAAGCTGGGTAGATGAAGCGCCACCGCATCTTTTCACACCACTGCCTCATAAACACATGAAAACAGTTGCTGTTTAAGTAAAGTGACTCAAATAAAATAGGAGATGAATCATGCCTAATTATACTATGACATTTCAGTGTAGGTCCAGGGGCAGCATGGCTCATTTTGGTTACCACATGAAATTGCAACACAGATTAGGGCGGAATCAAAATTGCCTGATTACCGAATGCCTGTTTGTAACTATGCGTGTGAGAGAGTGAGAGAGTGAGAGAGAGAGTGAGAGAGAGTGAGTGAGAGTGTGTGTGAAAGTGTGTATGAGAGTGTGTGAGATTGTGTGTGAGTGAGTGAGCGAGAGAGTGTGTGAGAGAGTGTGTGAGTGTGTGTGTGAGTGTGAGAGTGAGAGATATTGTGAGAGAGAGAGAGTGTGTTAGTGTGTGAGTGAGAGAGATTGTGAGAGAGTGAGAGAGAGTGTGTGTGAGAGTGTGTGAGAGAGAGAGTGTG
>JBBPDB010000007.1:5705909-5725298 GCA_037974465.1 Brachypetersius altus
AGCGCTCTCTCCCTCTCCCTCTCTCTCCCTCTCTCTCTCTCTCTCTCTCCCTCTCTCTCTCTCCCTCTCTCTCTCTCTCTCTCTCTCTCTCTCCCTCTCCCTCCCTCTCCCTCTCTCGTTCTCTGTAGTTCTCTGAGTCCAGATGCAGACCCTGATGGTGCGTTTCAGAGGGAGGGCTTTGGCAGACAGAGCATGTCAGAGAAAAGAACCAAACAGTATGGAGACGCTGCTCAACTTGAGATCATCAAGACTCGTAAATCTAAGAGCATGGATTTAGGTAACTACATCCCTGTTAAATCTCCAACACCCATAATCGTCCATCCTGACCTTAGCCGCTCCCCTTTCTGCTCCTTTCCCAACTGAGCTCTGATTAATGTGAACGCGCTGCTCTCCAGATGTTTTTAGGAGACGCACAGTGATGACTTGGAAAGGCTGCTTGGCAGCATACAACTTTATAATGACTTGGGCCATTAATGACACCCCGCATTCCAGATAAAACATGGGAGCTTTTACATTATTCCCAAGACAGCACTTTCACAAATACTGGCACAAATATCTCATGTATGCTATAATGATATAATTTCCCTACAGATGAGCCTGATCTGTAATATGTTGAGTTCTTTTAAACCAACAAAGAATCATTTTAAAACGCTAGGTGTGCCTTAACTTTTGACATGCAGTGTACATATACGTTTTAGGCAGCAGAGGTAGTGCCATTGGGACAGGTCAGGGTCATTCCTTTACTGAGGAACATGGAGAGGCACTCTAGCTGCACGTCCCAGAGGACCTGTTCGTGCTGCCGCTCCAGCGAGTGGCTAATCGGAGGAGATAAAACAGATTTTCCCTCCTTCATCCCACTACGCCGAGTCACCATGGAGACCCTGGCCTCCAGAGACTGCCCTCCTCCTCACTTTCCAAAACGATGAAACTTCTCCATCAGGACTCCTCTTGCACTTCACACAAATCATAGGAGAGAAAGCTGATACAGCACTCAGAGGGAGAGAGGGTTGAAAGTGAAAGAAAAGGGCAGATAAGACTCGGCTCAGTCCTGCCATCTAGGTTGAACCGCATTAGGCTCTGGATATCAATTAAAAGCAGCTGCAGCTAGCTGGACCCAATCAGAGCCATTAGTAACGGTAGGAGAATTCTCCGGTGTGTAAAGAGCTTTGGGCCCGAGCTACAGCCTCTCCATCATGCTTTATCAAAATGCTCCATAATTGTGCTGTCAGCTGCCCTCAGTCCTGATGAAAAATTGATATGTGGAGTGATGTCCCCCTGATGAAACAATTATGCCACTCCTAATCACTGGAAAGTCAAGTTTGAGAGGCTTTTAGGGGAAGTCGTTTCCTTTTAGCTTTACCGAGATTGATGAACTTTGCTCAGATAGACACAGGCGGCCCACAGGAGTGTTGTGTTGTTGGACGAGGGTTTGGGTGAGTTTTACATGCCTGAGCATTACTGGTGATATGACAGGAATTGATCATTAGCTTTGCTTATTAAACTCTTAAAGAGATTAGCAGTATCAAGCTGCTTTGACATGCAGTTCTTCATGCCATTTGTGTGTTTAAAAATGTGTGGGGGGCTGCTATGGGTGTTTTTTTTTGTTTTTTTGTTTTTTGTGGGGGGGGGTCTGATTTTTTTGGGATGTCACAAAGAATCCAGCACATTTGTGTATTTCCACCTGTTCAGTCTACAGTAGAATAGCCCCAACCATTTACATCAATGTTAAAAGGAGTGTTTCAGACTGTTTTTTGAATGCAGCACATTACAATGCCAGCCAGTCAAAACTGAGCTGATTGATCAGCCCAAAAGCCATCAATACAAAAGTAGCTGCTTTATTTCTAAAAGATTAATAGATATGTAAAAATAAATCATCGTTTCTTAAACAGGAACTCACACAAACATTATAAGGAGACAATTTATAAATATGAAAAATATCGGCCTTTTAAGACTGCAGAGAGTGAATGGAGCTTCAGAGAGTGAGGTACAAACCCCAGCATTTCTTCAAGACTCATAAACAACTATAAAGACCTGAAAAGGAAGTGCTCCACTACCACCATTATATTTTAAAGCTTCATCACTACCCATCAATTTCCTCCTCCAGCAAATCACCTGTTCTTAGTTCAAACTTAGCAATTTGCCATAAATGGGTTTTTTTTACCTCTTCAGATCCAAGATCCCTCTCAGTCTTGTCATAAGCACTTAGAAGTGAACTAGATCAGCAGTTTCTACCTTAAGACAGATGCGAAGCGATCTCAGAGGCAGAAGCATCCGCATGGCTGACGCTTCGTATTCTCTCAGATGTGTGATAAGGCCGAGAGGGAGAACGGGGATCGGCTTTACACCGTGCATGAGGATATGAGTAATCACCTAACACATTATAACCTGTCCTCCCGAGAAAATGAATGACTCTGAGGGAAGCATGATATTCCATATCTCTCCGTGTTGTTCCTCTTTGATGTGTCAGTCTGTTTCTGTCTCTCCAGTCTTCGGTGATTTGCATGCTTCTCGTGGCCTTTGGAAATGCCACCGATATAAATAAAGTCACTCTGTAATGCATGGGGTTTGGGAATCGTGGAACGTCTTGCACTAACCAATCATAATTCTTTATGCCTTTTTAACAGTAGCTGACGAGATTAACCTCACACCCCGCCCAAACCGGACGGAAGGTAAGACAACCAGCCACTTTAGCATCGCAACCGGACTGGCTTATATCTCTGCGCTTGGGCATGCTTGCTGTCAGCAGTTTCGCTGGGATTCCATCTGAGCAAAATCTTTTTGTTTTGTTTAGATTGTTTCATCTCTTGTTTACTCCTAGCTGCAGTAGTTAATTTGTCATGTGCTTCGTTTTTAGACACCCTAGTAGAAGTTCCCAAAGCCGTGCTGTGTTTCTTCATTCGCCAAATGCTGCAAATGCATTAAATGTGACCAGCAATGCGTAGTTCACCCTTCAAACTCTTTGTCAGCGTAATTCCACGTATTATAGATCTCGGGCAAAAGGCTGCATTTGTGCGTGTATGATTCGGAAGTGAAATTTCCAGAAACATTCCTTTGGAACTTTAGTTTGGGAATTTTGGAAATATTAGCATTAGCTGGTGTGAAATGCCTCCACACACTGGATGATGTGTAAAAATATGAAATTGTGCTAGCTAGCTTACATTTAGCATGTCTGATGTACCAGTTACTATATGAATACATTTTGATGTATTAGTTGCTAGTTTAACACAACAGATCAAATATTGCCTACCTCATACCATCATCAAAACTTTCTTAACTTTATGTAGTTCTTGGGCTCAAATGTGTGTGCTATTGAAAAAGTAGCATTAGTGGGTCAGAATTATAGAAATCATTGTGCATGTGATTGAGGAATGCACAGTGCATGTAGGAGGGTGTGTGGCCTCAATAGACTGCAGTATGTAGTGTGCTGTGTGTCTGTGATTGAGGAATAGCATAGATATTGGCTTTAGCTTTGATCGTGCCACAGTATATTTTTGCCCACTATATTTTCTGTTCCTAAACCTCCAGTTTATTTCCGTTAATTACTGTTAATTCCCATAAATTCCTATAAATTAAAGTTAATTTCCATGGAAAGTTTCCAACTTTGAATATTTTGCAACCCTATTTGGAAGTCACTTAAGAATTTCTATCAAATCAAAGATATTTTTCTCACATCGGAGTAAGCGTGGTGTTAAATAATGATTATTGGCTGCATCTTAGCGGGGTGCGATGCACACTGCTTGCTCTTTAGAGAATAGGATGGAAGAAAACATTAATTAGGCTGAGAGGTGTCTCTAAAGGAAAGAGAATGTGTGCGTGTGTGTTGGGTGCTGTGAGCGCTATACTACAATCATGTTTGAAATAAAGACCCTCAAAGTCAGGCAAGCCTCTTTGGCTGACTGCAATTAATCCATCATTGTTGAGTGGCTGGAGTTATGTGCTGTAGTCACAACACAGGGGAATGCGTTCTGAAGGCCCTGGGTACAGTTAAACCGTGTAGAAAACCTATCCTGGAACAAACGTATATAGCTGCCAGGAGTGTTGACTGAGAGTAAAATTGATTGACTCTGTAGGCTACGGTGGTCGACTAGATGGCTTTTCTATGAAGTACAGGTATAGATGTTTTAAAAATAATGAGGTTTTACTTTGCGAGAATATATCAAGTCAGCTGCCACACCTGGAACTGGTTCCCTGTGTGTGTGTGTTGAGGGGAAGGGGAGTAAAAACACCTTGAGCCGCCTCAAACGTCCAAAACACTCATCAGAACCATAAATGGAAGCTCCCCAGAGAATGTGACTATGCTTCTAGTGTCCTGGCTCCTTGTCCAATAGCAATAGATCACTGGAGTTCTGCCACACCTGGAACCACTCAGACCATCTCTGTAACCTCATATGTCTTTATGCCGTGCTGTAAAATTAACTGGTCCACAACCACAGCAATGAATAATCCACCATGACCCATGCTGTGCTATAAGTTAATGAACTGCACGTCTAGTGGTTTGGAAAGGTAAGTGGTGCCACATGGAGCAGGTCGGTGTGTTACAGACTCCAGGTTGCCTGCAGTTTGTAGGAATTGTATAGTGAGGGATACTGTGGCCAGTAGGTCGTATGACAAAGCTTAAAACTGCCGAAGGTAATCCAGAATAGCTGCAGCATTGCTGATAGCAGTGTGGTAATGGTACATACAGGAGTCCGATGACTGATTGAGCTCCGTTTTTGGAAGTTAATTAGGACAGGTGTAAAGAAGCAGGGAAACGGATCCGTGTTCTGGTCTGCTAATGATCCAGAACAGGCAAGCATGGAGGCTCAAGCCACTCCAGGGCCCCTTTGCTCTTCCCGGGATACTGGAACACAGCTCCCCCTGGCTGCCGTGGAGCTATTTTTAGCCTAATCGCCCTTTTACTGCTCTTAACTGGCTGAATAAATTACATGTAATGGATCCTATGTCCACGCACATGTGCGGGCCTGCGCAAGGCATTGCCCTGGGTAATGGACTTTACAACACTGTCTGAGCCAGGCTAACGAGGAAGCAGCCACAACCCCTCGCATTAACCACTGCCAGAGTATTTAAGGAGTTTGTGATACCTCCTTTTAACATTTAATGATAATTGCTCCTTGCCTCTAAGTGTCCTTCCTAGTCATCTCTATGGACGGACTAATTAAAGAGATATAGGCTATATGTCTAATTTCCATTGCATGTTGTAGGTTGCTCCCGTGCCGCAAACTAGGATATTCAAGCCTTTCCCTGCTACGAGCTGAGGGCGATAAGAAATGCATATTTCTGTTCGCAAAAACACAGATTGTTTTTTTTTTTCTTCCCTCTCCCTCTTGAGTGACAGTGAGCTCAGTATTAGATATGTGATAGGAATTGTGGAGTAGTCTGGCCTATTGAAAGATCATCATCAAGAAAGAACGGGTAGGACAAGGGAAGCAGGCTTTTTTTTTTTCTTTGTCGCTTTATGTTCCGATAAGACACGATGCAAAATGCCATGCAGGCCTGGCGGGATCATCGTGGCATCTCCTCAAACTATGCCGGCCGCCTTGGCTCTATCTGCCGCATCCAATTGCATTTAGCTTGCAAGAAACTATCCTGATCTGGACTTCAAATTCTAAGCTTCAAAAGCTTTTCATTTACCCGGTATGCTGGTAAGATTACGCATCTGTTACAATACATTTCAAAAAAGAGGCTCCCCCTCCAGTGCTTTTTATAATGAAGAAACGATCCTTCGTGGAAATGCATGCAGAAGGTTTCCACCTGTGACCAGGTGCACAGTCATTGTTCTATAAATTGCTGTAATCAGCTGTGTACTCCCCTACTGAACCTGAAGTGCCTCTGGAAATGAGTTTTAGTTGTGTTCCTCTCCAGGGCACCGGGACCATTCTAGTCATTCAATTCTTACAAGAGCATGCTAAACAAACTACACTCTATATTAAATGTTGTTCAGTCATGCTAAACAATCAATACATTGAATATTTCATATCTATATTGAAGAAGACTTGCTCCACTGACCTTCAAGCATTTTGATTTTCCAAACGGTCAAGTTTCTACCAGCAACCCACGTGAATCCTTGATCTGACTTGAAGAAGGGGGTCTACAAAAGTGTAGTAAAGTGTCGTATACTAAGATTAGGGCTAGTCACAATTATTGATTGGAATTGGATACTAAATGATTTGGTTTTGTTCTTTATTTGTTTATTTTTGCAAGTTTTGTAATTTCAAGGATCATCAAATCCCTAAATGGGAAAGAACCTTCACAGTCGGAAGCACATGGATGCACATAGGCTCGCAGATACATGTTAAATTACAATTAAAGGTCTGCTGACATATTGTGTATGGTATAATTAATAATAAAAGAAAATTAAGACTCTTACTTGATATAAATTTTGTTTTGGAGTTTTTTATCACAAGCCCTGTAATTTAGTCATCGTCAGAGTGGACACTTCAGGGTCGTCTTGACCATCAGAGAAAGTTTAATGATCTCCAGGAACTGTAAAATCCAGGTCTCTAACAGTTCCTATCATAAAACCTTCATTTTTTGTTGCATTTAAAGGGTAGTGTTCATAAGGCTAAATTACATCTGCATAAGCTTTTTATGACAAGTGACATTAAACTATATAGACATGCATTGTCTTATTCCTACAAGTGTCCATTTTCATTGCATTTTCTTGAGTGACACTGATGAAAGCAATGTTTGACAAGTGATGCTTGTTGCAATACACATTTCTAAATGTTAATGCAGTATTATGTCAGTTCTCATTAAAGACTTTTCATTAAAGGTGTCATGTAGCCTTATGAATGCTGCCTTGTTACTAAACGGTCCATATCATGGAAAAAAAACCCAATTTTTTTTAGTTCATGTTTCTAAACACTCTCCAGCCTGAAATCTACATCTAACACATCTACATCTACCTGCCAGTACTTCCAATGGCATAGTAACAATGCTCCTGTTTCCTCATTTGTGTAGAAACACTAAATAAAATGGTGTTTATAAATAATAGTTTTCAAATGATCTTGTTTCAAAAGACTATCCAAAATAGGTCTGTGTGCATTAAAAGTATCAGTGTTTACGTGATAATAGACCCCGTATAGCTGCTATAGCTGGAGACACTATTGAGGTGGGTTTTTTTTCCCTCTCTATTTTGACATGTATGCCTGAAATGAAGAACGATCTCTTTAGTCAAGGCCTCCTCATCGGTTAGTGTTATGCAGGTGTCATTGCTGCGCCTGTCTCAGAGCATATTATCATGGTAGAAATTACACAGCATATCCTGAATGAACTACAACATGCATTAACAAGCCCTCTATAGTAAAACATATCCAGCTCAAACAGTGCTTCAGCTGAACTATGAGAAGGTTGTGGATGAATGTGGTGAGGTTGAGTGGCTTACCACCTCCGTATTCTCTTTGTGCTGAGTAAAGAGCTTTTGCGGATTCCGCTGCCTGTAGAGGAGGCCTTGCTCCGGCTCGTGCTTGGCTAATCGTTTACGTTCATGGCGCAGGTTTGCTTGGTTAAGGGATCAAGAGCAGATTAGTGAGACGTTGTGGGCTACTGCTTGTGGAAGAATGATAACAGTAGCTGTTCCTCTGTGGATTACTCTGCTTCCCTGGCGCTGTGCCTTCCTCGCCACTTACCCTTCCTATGGCTCAAGCCACCTGGAAACATTCCCCTGCCGTTCTCGCTCCTCTCGTACGCCGAGATGCGGCAGACATACCGTTCAAGCAGAGAGGGAAGGTAATAGATTTCTAATTGTTTTCGCCGGGTGATCGAGGGTTTATTTTGCCAGGCCAGTCTCCGTCTCGCTTTCCGCGTCTTTCCACGCCGAGATCCGCTGTGAGCGCAGTGGCCACCGGGCATGGTCCATTTAGCTCCCTGAAAACAGGCCCAGGCCCTCACCGAAAACAAACACAATGAGTTTGAGGGAAAGAAACGAAGAAGACCTCCCCAACAGCCCATCAGAGACAAAGCACTGTGCAAGATTGAGTGACGGCTGTGTTTACACAGAATGTCGCCATATGTTCGACTGCGCTGTACAAAAGGAGTCCCTTTAGTCAAGGCCTACGGAGACACAAACCTCGAATTCCAAGCAGCGCTTGAAAGCATGAGCAAACGCATTCAAACCTCCATGCGAGGAAAGACCAGCCCTCACCGAGTAGCTGAATGTCAGGAACGTGCGTTTCGATGCTTATCTTAATCATTGCCGCTTCACGAAAAAGGGCATTTGATGGAAAATCTAAACGGACCACATGCTGCTTATGGGCCGTCGTTCAGGAGGCGGACGCTGACATAATGAAATACCCAAGTCTCGTCTCGCTAAGCTACTCTAAACAAAGAACAGCAGCCACTGGAAAAATAATTCTGGCTGTCTGAGGCGGGGAGCTGTGATGGCCTTAAACAGAGCAAGAGGCGGCTGCAGCTGCCGAAAGCTGCCCTGGGTTTTCTTACATCAATATCTCCAGTGTTTGACCTAGCAGGCTGTATGGAAGGAATGGCACCTCCATCAGCTCTGTCAACAAACAGAAAGAATAGCTTTGGTTGCAGTGCGTTGAATAGCGCCTTGCCCTCATCTGTGCCATGTATATTTATATATCATTTGCATGTTAATTATATTTGTGTGCATAATGGAGATTCATTATGCCGAGCTAAGCTATGAGATGTCAAACGGACCAGTAGCTATGCACCATTATGATTCTGACATGGGTTGCATACTCTGTTGAGCCTTTTGTTTCTGTGCTTGTGTAGTTTTTCCTCTGTGTGTGTGTGTGTGTGTGCGTGCACGCGTGTGTGCGTGAGGTTTATTGGGTGAGCTTTAAGCATTTATCTCTTCCCGATCACGCAGGTGGTTCTGAGAATGTTGTGTATTTGGCGACCGTTCCAGAGACTGTTCCATATGCGCCCACCTGGCCACACACACACACACTCATCACAAACCCAACTAGCCAAGTCTTCCTGCTCTCTCATTTTGGACTCCCTTCCCAGCAGGTTCTCTGGAGCAGGATTAATGCTGTGTCTCTGTTGGAAGCTGTTTGAAGTGGGTGTGTTGTGTGTCTCTGGAATGCCTCCTTATGCCTAGAACGCACATTTGCAGACACACACACACACACACACACACACACACACACCCTCACAAAGCGAGGAGAGGATTAGAGGCACGAAGAGGTCATTAAGCAGAAAGCTTGAAGGGAACAGGGAGAACGTGCTGGTGGATTTGAATTGGCTGAGTCTTCAGTGTTTCGTCTGTATGCTTTTTCCTTCCCTCTCCACTTGTTCTTCACATCCTCTTTTCCTCTTTATTTCCCTCATCCCTCTTGCCCTGACCACCCACCCAAGATAATGGGCCTCATACTTGTGCTATATATCAGCACCTGAAAGCATCTCTCTCTCTCTCTCTCTCTCTCTCTCTCGCTGTCTCTCTCTCTCTCTCTCTCTCTGTCTCTCTCTCTCTCTCTGTTCTCTCTGTTCTCTCTCTCTCTCTCTCTCTCTCTCTCTCTCTCTCTCTCTCTGTCTGCTGTGTATATTTAGTGGTGTAGTTGTTGAATCAGTGCGTCCCTGCAGTGCTGACTCTTATGTAATTTTCCAGCCAAACCCCACTACATCACACACACACACACACACACACACACACACACACAGTTTGTGACTATAGTGGTCTTACTAATTGTGTGTGCCCTTGGACAGTCAATCGCTTTGTCATGTCTTAACTTGAGTCTTAAGAGCTTAAGACTCCTTCTTTTCTTCCATCTCTCTCTCTCTCTGTCTCTCTGATTCTGTCTCTCTCTCTCTGTCTCTCTCTCTCTGTATCTCTCTGTCTCTCTCGTGCTCACTCTCAGTTCTTTCTTTCCCTCCATCTTTTTCACTTCTTTTTAATCCCTTTATATAATACAAACTAAAAAAGGAGAGGAGTAGAAAAATATGTATTTTCTCCCCCCTCTCTCCATCTCTCCCTCACCCTCTCTCTCTCTCCAGACACACAAAAACACACACACAAACACAAGCTATAAACCTCCTCCGCTCCTCCCCCCTCCACTTGGCTTTTCTGACATGTTTGTACAGTTTGCTTTAAATACGCTGTTCTGTGCTGAGAAACTCATTTATTTATTTATAGGTTTGTTTTTGTTTGTTTAGTTTTTCCTGAAAGGATGGGAAGATTACAACTGAACAACACTGACCTCGAATACAGTTCACCTTTATCTGTAACTATAATGATGTGTCTGTCTGAGCATCACCTGAAGACTGTTTTAGAGTCTTCACACCTTCCTCACACACATTTATCAGCATTTATTTATTTATTTATTTATTGACTATCTGCCACACTAAGAAATTGTATCTGACAAGCAGCAGTTCTCTTAATTTTTGTATACTGGTGACTTGATAAAATGATAGAAGTATTGTTGTTTATTTGTATTTTATCCTAACTAAGTACAAACCAACATCTTTAAGACCTACAGCATTAGAAACATGTAGCATCCATCCATAAATCCTGTTTTTTTGTAGCACCTGTTGATAGGAAAAATCTCATTCAGCTTATAATGACGACACTTTTTTAGGGTCTTTGGAAAGTTTGTTTCTCCACTACACCTGGTCATTTCATGCACCCTGTTTCAGGACTACGTTTATATATGGCTTGAAAATGGTCAAATCCAGACACCAACCCCAACCCCAGATTTCCCAGAACCATGGTTCGAATTACGGGGGGTATTGGGGGATACTGTACCCCCTGATCAAGACCCAGACCCCCCAAAGAGACCAAAAATGCAGGTTGGGGGGGGGGGGGGGGGGGGGCGTGGTTTTGCCCTTTTTTTTGTTGTTAAAAAAGGCAGTACCCCCCAAATGTGGCAGGACAATTCACACTCTGCCCAGAACGACTTCTTATCCCTATAACTCACAGGACTCTAATTAACGGACATAAAGTATTACCAGTTGTTGTATTCGGTTTGAACTGGACAATGGCGCAGTGGGTAGCGCTATTGCCTCACACCTGGTTCGAATCCGGGTCCCGGCCTTGCAGAGCCTGCGTGTTTTCCTCGTGGTGGTGTGGGTTTCCTCCAGGGTCTCCGGTTTGTCCCACTGTCCAAAGACATGCGTGTCAGGAGAATTTGGGATTCTTGACTGAGTGTGTGAGCAAATGATGTGTGCTTTGCAGTAGGTCCTGGGTGAGTCCCTGCCTCACGACCAGGATAAGCTCCAGGTAGCCATGACACTAGTGAGGATGAAACAGTTACAGATAGCAAGTGAGTGGTTTGAATTCTTCTGCTTGTCTTTCTTGACTCCTGTCTCGCTCTTTTGTTACGTTCTCTGGAACTCTGCCAGTATCTTAGCATTTTGCTGGTATATGGAATAAATATTGCTGCCTGTTTTAATCCATGCTTGGGTCTGGCTTTGTCTGAACCTGGCAATAATGCAGGTTTGAACAGATTGATCTTTTAAAGCACTTCAGGAGAAAAAAGTAAAGTAAAGTGACCCCTAATACTTAAGCGTGAATACAGCACACACTGTGAACAGTGTGAAATTCTCTGCATTTAAGCCATTCGCCAAGTGAAGCAGGGAGCTGCCACCAACAGGTAGAGCCACTAGCAGTCCTGGGATTTAAACCCAGGGCCTTCTGATCACAGGGGCATCTCCCTGTCACCCTGGTTTTAGACATGTTTTTGCCAGTTGTTGTAGCAATGTCAATACATACGCCCCCCCAGACTTATACAGCAACTTCCTGATACTGGAACAGCTCCTTGGACTTAATCTTATCACAAGTTTCCTTTGAGTTTAATTCTGTTTGAGCTTGTTAGGAATCACTTTTATGGTTAAAAATTGCTTTTCTTCATCGGATTTCATCGTCTCACTATAACTACTGTTTAAACACACCTGGTTCATGATGGAGATAACACAGGAGGATAATTATTCTAAACACCTGTCTTCTTGTAAACACCGAGTGCGTTCTGCAAAATTGTACTTTGCTTCTCAGTAGAACAGAAAAATGAGGCAAAATCAGGCAATTGGTTGTTGTACATGAGCTGATTTGCATATTAGTCACCACAGTAATCGGATCTGTTTAGCTGGGGAACCAAGCGTAAAAGATCCAAGCGTAAAAATCTTATTAGGTTACAGTCCAAAATACCAGTAACATCAAATGGAAGCTTGAATTTCGAGTTTTAAATGTGACGCCACTCAGCTGGACTACAGAGAGGCAGTACAAGCATTCAGAAGCTTTCAGACAGCGGCATTACAGCGAATATATCCCCTACACATTTACACACATAATGTCTTTTGTCTTTGTACTTATACACAAAAACATATGTGCATGAACAAATGTTTTAAAAACTCAACATTATTTCTGCACTTTGCTGCCCCGTATGATCCCATATTTGTATTTTTACTTATGTGACTATAAAAGTATAAACAGGTTCGGTCTAGTTTGACTTGGACAACACCATGCTTCCAACTTTGTGGACCACAATTTGTGAAGGAACCTTTTCTATTCCAGCATGACTGTGTCCCAGTGCACAAAGCGAGCTCCATAAAGACATAATTGGATGAGTTTGGTGTGGAAGACCTTGACAGACCCACACAGAGCCCTGACCTCAATCCCATCCAGCACCTTTGGGATGAACAGCAACGGAGATTATGAGCCAGACCTTCTAATTCAACCTCATAAATGCTCCACAGAATGAATGGGCACAAATTCCCACTGAAATGCTTGTGGAAAGCCTTCCAAGAAGAGTGGAACCTGTTATGGCTGCAAAGGGGGACCAATTTCATGAATCTGAATGCAATGTCATGAAAGTTGACATTGTTGGTGTAATGGTCAGCGTCCCAATACTTTTGTTCATATAGTGAACCAGGGCTGCACGATATAGACCGCATATAAGTACTGCAATTATACTGCGAATGTTGAAGCACCAGTATCATCACTTTTCTCTAATTAAAGTAGCATTAAGTGTTAATTGCAAGGAATAATTAACACTTTGGAAAATGGTCACATAGTTATGAATTATATTCATGACACACAAACATGCACAAATGTTATAGAAAAAAATAAATAGAATAGGAATTCAAAATATTAAAAATACAAAATATTAAATATGGACCTTCTAAGAACAAATCAGTGTCTTTAATGGTTAAAGATTTGACTTTTGTAGGATTACACAAAGACCTCATGTTATCAGAACACGCAGTAACTCGCCTGGACCTGTGATTGGTCACACTGTCCCTGACAGTGAGGCTCATTTGCTCATTTGCATATTGCACCCTTTTGTGATATCTATATTGCAGAGACCCATATTGTGAAAATGATGAACAGGTGCAGCTCTACTGTGCAGCTCTAGCTGATGCACTCTATTCCCTCCACGTGGTGAGCGACCACATGAAGAAAAGACCAGCAAGGCCAGTACAGGTCACTGATTACTGGTTTCTGTAGGTTTGGATGGCAGAGAGCTTATAGAACTCCACATGACCATCTTAGGACCTACAGAGAGCAACACACTGACCTCAGGTCAGCTGCCACTGGTTTTCACATTAAACTTCTGCATATATATATATGTGTGTGTGTGTGTGTGTGTGTATGGGTGAATGGGTGAATGGGTGAGAGATGTTCCCTTGCTTGTCTCCTTGACCTTCTGACAATAACTGTATTTGTGTTGGTGAAGCACGTGTCAAAGATGTTTATGTAGATGTTTAAGGTTTCACCATTAACATCTCTCTTTCTCTCTCTCTCTGTCTCTCTCTTTCTCTCTCTCTTTCACCTCTCTGTCTTTTTCTTTCTCTCTCTTATCCCCTCTATCTTTTTCTTTCTCTCTCTCATCCCTCTCTGTCTAATCCTCTCTCTCTCTCTCTCTCTCTCTAGCTCTCTCCCTCTTTCTCTCATTCTTACCTCCTCTCTCTTTGTCCTCTTTCTCTTTCTCCAACACTTTCTTTGCCTTTTCTCTCTCTCTCTTCACTTTCTCTCTTTCTTCCCTTCTTTCATTCTTTCTTTCTTTACATTCCCCATCTCTTCTCTCTCACTCTCTTTGTATTTTTTTCATTCAAAATTCGTTTTATGAATCAGTGATTATGAGCGACTCTGCCTTCAAAGTAAATAGCCGTCAAGAGAAGAACCGTTTCTGCGAAAGATAAAAGACATGTCACTGTTTGTTTCCTTAAATCTTTCAGTATTTCCTACCTGTCTCCTACGCCCCTCCCACACCCTGCTTTATCTTTTTTTGTATGTTAACAAAAACAGCCTAATGTTTGGTAATGTTAATATACGTAATGACTGTCATAACGTCAGTAGAACAGCAGTGGGGCTGACAGTCAGACATTGTTTGTTTATGATGCTGTGTGTTTATTTTGAGGGGTTTTGAATGACTGGGTGTTTATAAACAGGAATCTCTCTCTCTCTCTCTTTAACACTCTGGAAATGAACCAAATGAAGAAAAGGCACCAGGGGACTGAATGGAAGGGTGGTGTTAATTAGACACCAGCATGCTGATGTTGTTTTGACATTTGATTTACATTTGTGTTGATTACGGACACCTGCATAAATGACTGAGGCTCTTTCTGCCAGACTTTACGTTCATACAGAGCTGTGCGTTTCACAGCGTCTTCCCTGCGTGATAACGTCCGCTCAGCAGGGCTGTATGCACAGTGTGTAATAATCGTGGTTAGTAATGGGTATATAATTACATTTTACAGGAACTATATTTCTATATTTTTTAAACACTACGCTGGACCTAACATTGGAAATTGCATTAGCTGTTGCTAATACTGGAGTTACCACTAAACCCAAAACTACTGCCAAGAGTGAAGAATTGGGTAGAGTCTACCGAATTATCCAGTGACTACTGAATTGTCCCTAGTGATATTTTTAGCAAAAATAATTCCAGTAAAACTGCTGTTTTCTGTCTGTATTTGGAACACAAACTGTTTACTGTCTTGCTCACCCAGTTTCATTATATAATTGGTTGTGGTGTTTCTTGCTAGCATGTGATTGTCTGGACCTGTCTTTAATGAGCACCAAAGATGTAGGGAGATGTGTAGTTTATGTGGATGCAGTTCTGTTCTCAGAAATATGGAACAGTAAGTTGATTCAGTAAGAGACTAGTGTTGCGCTGTATATAGACACCCCATCCTTGTATAATTGATGTGGATGTAGTAAGCAGTATTTTGTGTTTAGAAGGAAATACACATTTCTAGATGTGGGTGCTTCATTATGTACTATGTACATGTACTTTGGGATTAATGTATGAACCAGGGGTGTGCAAAGCAGATGGTATTTGTATCTGTATTTGTTGAGGGGAGGAAAGTATTTGTATTTGTATTGGAGTAAAATTCAAAAGAGGCATAAAAATAATTTGCGTTACTTTTCTAATGTATGTGTAATACTTCAAAGAACTGTTCTACTGAAATAACTTCATTATAATGCACAGAATTCCAAGAACTAAACTTTATCAACCCCTGACTGGGAGATCTGGTAGAACAAAAGTTGTATTCTATATAATACTGTTATAAACTAAAAGATACAGCCCTGCTATTGTCAACTGTCTGCCACGTTTTTAAATTTTTTTGTAACATTAAATTTTTTTCCTGCCAAAATACTCTCAGTTAAATTTCCCCATGTTGTATTTTGCGAGCACTTTTGCACACGTTACATATCACTTTGTGTTTTATCTACAGCACTGACTGTAAAATGCTTCCACACAGAACTTGAGCAAGTTTCTTTGGCTGGTGGAGGACCAAGAGATGGCTCAGCAGCAGCCACACTCTTTTCTATTTGGTTGCACAAATCCATTTGGGGAGTTTCAGCGAAGTTAATGGAACCTGTGTATCATTCGTTCATTCATTTTTCAATATGAAACCAAAACAAAAACAAAACAAATAACCACTCGTATTTTCAGTTTTTGGTTCCAAACCAAAACTACATTTAACGAACGTTTCACAAGCTGCAGCGTGTATGAGGGTGGAAAAACTGGACCTGGTAGCTCCGCCCACACCCATTTTGGCTGTAAAAATATTCTGAGGGAAAAGATGTAGGGTATAAAAAAAGAGTTTCTGAGGGAAAAGATGCAGGGGTAAGGATGGGAGTCGATAATAAATTATTGATGTCGATGCTATTATGGATTACTAAAGTATAACAGAAAGAGCCTGTTGCCTTAAGACAGTTTGCATTCTGGGTAACTGAGCCTCTAGGGAGGCTGGGAGATGTTGTGTTTCAGTGTGTGGTAGCGCGGGAGTGTTTAGAGATTTACATGGCCGCCCTGTGAGTGACTCTTGTCACTCTAATGTTTTTTTTTTGGGAGAAAGTAATCAAATGCTCCCAGGGAAGAAAGGGAGGAAAGAACAGTTCCTGCTCCCTGTAACTGTTTTATATTTGGACCCGCTCTGTGGCCGAGAGTAACGAGCCAAAGACGCCTTGCTAGCAGCCGCTAAAGCCGAGGCTGAGAAGGCAACAACAGTATAACATATTTTATACTGATCATAATTTTGTGGACAGAACTGGTTAGCCACATATTTAAATTAAAAAAGTTACTTGTACGCCGCTTTCAGCTTCGAAAGTAGCTGTTTTATTAGATGTCAGAATAGTCTTGTCCTTTACATGGTAAAAATCAATAAATTATTATTAGCAATATTTAATGATCAATGAATTATGCTGTCACGGTCTGGTCAGTGGCCATTTGTGACATATGCCGCCCTCCTACACACTAATCTCCCGATCAAACCCTGCTTCCCGAAAGTTATAAACTGCCTCCGGAACCCAGTTAAGATACAAAAATCTATTCAACAAAAATAGTGATGCAGTTAAGTCTTTTTTTCGCTCAGCCGAGACTTCTCTGTTGCTGTGTGGAGCAGCCTGTGTCAGTCACCTCTTTTACACCCCACCCCCGGACTCCTGAACGTCACTCACTTACTCACTCACAAACTGCGGTCTCATGAGGAAACTGAGCTTTTTGATATGAAGTTTTTCTTGTTCCCGAATACAAATATTTCTTAAGTATTTGTTCGAAATAATTATTCGTAAAAAACACGTTATTTATGCCTTACCGAATACCATATTCGGGTTCGGCTCCACCCGTAGCCCTAATATATAGACCAGTCTATGCAAGTAAGACAGTTTCAAATTTTTTACGGATGTAGTGGCTTGGTCCGCCATTTTTTTTCTTTTGAAAAAGTCTTAAAATATCCACAATTCTTTGCAGCATAGTACTCCTCAAAATAGTCAGAACTGCTTTGTGCAACGGTATTATTTAGACGTCTATTTCAAGTTTGACTATACACTATATCTAAGTTATAGTCACAGTCTATCTTTGTGAAACCGGCCCCGATGAATGTGCAGTCAAAATCCTGTTTTTCATGGTATAAATGCTCACTCTGATGATGTTCTGCTTTCTTTTGTGCAGTTTTAAGAAGGGTAATCTGGTGCACTCGTCAAAACTTTTTTGCTTGTCTTTTTTTATAGTCATAATATCTGATTACAAATTAGAAACTACAATTAAGTAATTGCTGTAGGTTGTGATGTCTGGTCAGCCTCTGCCTGAATTTTAGGATACACTAAGCCTGGCCAGAGTTTTTGTGTTCTGTATTTAGTGTGTGTGGTCATTAGGTGCTTAAGCAGCTCAGGGGCCGTATTACAGAAACTTCCTAACTTGAAAACCCTATCCTAACTGTGTGGTAACCATGGTATCGGCAGTTTAGGATCTTATTTAGGAAAAAAGCTGTTACAGAACAACCGTTCCTATTTTCCTATCTTAGCTTAAATTAAGAAAAGTTTAGTTCTTGTGTACTTAGAGTGAAGGTCCTCAGAGACTTCCTAGTTCTCAGCCTTCATGAGTTTTGTGTTTGAATGTCGTAAGCCTGTCCTGAGATCTGTTGAAGAATCTATTAAAGAAAACCTCTCTTAAATCACGATGCTGCCTGCTGCTGTGTCTTTTTCCCAAGCCCACGTGACATAAATAACAACTTCTCTTCTGTCTAGACTTTGATAATAGCAGGCTGATGGAAAAAGCCATAGCCTCAATCACACAGGACATAAGTACATATGAATCAGAATCCAGTTTCATTACGTACTTCTCCGTAGCCTCTGAATGAAGGGAGCTCCACTGGAGGAAGAAATTCCTGCACTTGTACTCTGTAATTGAAATACATCAACCATTATAAATGCATCCAAATATCAAGCATTTGTAAAGCTACAGTGATCTGACATGGGTTATTTACCCTAGTGCGGTTGGAGCTAATGTTCACCAGGGCCAACCTTCCAGCCAATGCTTCTCGATTCTGCAATCATAAGAATTGTTAAAGATCCATTTTCAAAATATTAAATATGAAAAAAACACCATTCATATGTAACTGGATTCTAATAATATTTCTACTATGGGACTTCTGTAAGACTCATAGGGAATGCATACCTTACTATCCAATAATGTTCCAAACACCAAAATAAAGAAACCCTTTAAAAAGATAAACAAAACATTTTATACATCAAGAATGAATTGTTATTGCTTAGAATATGGGAAAGCAAAATATACAGTCCTATGATTTTTCAAACAAATTCATTTTAAATATATTTTGGAAGGCACAGCATGTACTCTGCCCTCTGCAATTATTGGCAGCCTTATTAAAAGATTTTTTTTTAAGTTTTAGATTATTTGTTACTTTAACATCATATAGTAAATCACCTGAATAGGCCCAGGCCTAAGAAAAAGCATAATAACTACAAATATATATTCCTGACCTGAACCTCAAAACAACATGCATAGACAAGAGTCTTTAGTCTGATGCTGAGTGTCAAAAGTGAATTGTTCTAAGCAGCTATGCTAGGAATGGGTTAGGAGTGGGCTTGATCTTGGCGAGACTGTTGATTCCTTTAAATGATAAAAGAAATTTTAAATGGATTTGAATTATTCTTGACCCTTATCTTGTAGTATATACTTATTAACCTGCATTACTGAATGTAGAAGCACTATCTCTATGATTTTCATGTAGTAAGGAGGATGATTGTAAGAACTTTTGCTCATTTTACCAGCAGCTGTCAATAATTTTAGAGGACACTGTATGTTACATGTGAACTTAGAAAGAGATCATGTTTGTACCTGCAGTGAATTGAGGAGTGCAAACACTACATGAATCCCCAAAGCAGGTGTCACCATGGTCCCGATGCCGAATCCCCAGGTCAGACCGAAGAGAGGTGTTAAAATGGCCACACATCTGGCAATGACCACTATGGCATGCTTCTCATCTGACTGAGTGGTTGCACCAGCTCCTCTCCTTAACATTTTATATAAAACAACTACAAGCACCACCAGGTTTATGGCTACAATAGTCATAGCAGGAATCACAAATGCCAGGAGGGCCCTAGTTTTGTTCCAGTTTAGCCAGCAGGCATTCTCTTCCTGGACGTATCCTTTGCCTCCAGCTGTTACTGCCACAGTG
>JBBPDB010000007.1:5755956-5774316 GCA_037974465.1 Brachypetersius altus
ACACCATCCCTACTGTAAAGCATGGGGGTGGAAACATCATGCTTTGGGGCTGTTTTTCTGCAAAGGGACCAGGACAAGTGATCTGAAAGTCCGTGTTGCCCAGCGACAGCCCCAAAACATCACTGCTCTAGAGGAGATCTGCGTGGAGGAATGAGCCAAAATACCAGCAACAGTGTGAGAACCTTGTGGAAACAGAAAACGTTTGACCTCTGTCATTGCCAATAAAGGGTATATAACAAAGTATTGAGATGAACTTTTGTTATTGACTAAATACTTATTTTCCACCATAATTTGCAAAAAAATTCTTTAAAAATCAGACAATGTGATTTTCTGAATTTTTTTTTTCTCATTTTGTCTCTCATAGTTGAGGTATACTTATGGTGAAAATTACAGCCTCTCTCATTACAGCCTCTTTTTAAGTGGGAGAACTTGCACAATTGGTGGCTGACTAAATACTTTTTTGCCCCACTGTAACTATAAGGGCATTATAACAGTACTAGTGTCAATGGATACGATATTATGACAGAGACTGTATTCTTACAAGGATTGCAGTTGGAGTAGCAATAAATAATTGTATCAGTTTGTTTGTAATTTGATGTAGGTCTGCTGTTCTAACAGGTTACAAATGAAATTTGACCATATATAAGTTATAAAAGGAGTTTATATTTTGCTTCTGTATTAAGTGAAAGCAGAAAACCATAGCTGTCTACCGTGTAAAGTGAGTTGCTACTAAGCAGCTGGTGTTCAGTGGAATTCTGTAGTTATGGTGGAAGAAAATAATGCTGCCATTGCAAATAAGAGCACAGGCCGAGCACTTTTCAATCAGATTGTGTTGTCAAACTACCTGCTGTTGGATGTCATTTGAATGGTATCCACAGAAACACTGTAGACGTCAGTGGGTTAAATGGGTTCTCCGCTTTGTTTTAAGGTTTGGCAAGCACCGGAAAGACGAGCGAATCGGGGAGAAGATGGAGCGCAAAGGCTCAAGCAAGAACAAAATGGAGGACACCCAGGCCACGGAGGAGGAGATGCAGAGGATGCGCCTGGAGAGGGAGCGGTGAGTGCCTGCATCCTGCTCCCACTGCCCTGCAAAAAGCCACAATTGAGCCAAAGCACCGCTTGTTCGCAGAATTAGAAACCTGCCTAATTAAGTAAATGGGGGTCTAAAAGGGAAAGTTATGGGGAAGTGCTTGCATGTTGTCAGTGTAAGGGCTTTTATAAGAGTGCATTAAATTGATAATTTATAGATTGTTTGTCCTGTTTTGTTCTGCTGAATGGGGCCGAGCTGCTAATGGGAGCTCTTGGCCAGCCCCGGCTTGCGCATTGAATGTGCCCCATCATTGAGGGTGAATTGAAAGCTGTTAATTGTTGCTTTTGCAAGGGGCAACCTGTCATTTCCTCATCAGGTAGCCTGAAGGGTTTGTGTTGCACTGTTCAGGACCTTGCTGCCAGCACCAGTTCAAACACAGCAAACTGCAGTCCGGTGGCAGTTGACTTATATTGCCCTACATTTGACCTGATGATGTTATTTATGACAGTGCAAAATTGTTTATGACTGTGCAAAGTTTTTTTTTTTTTACATTCAACTTATTGACAATGTAATCAACCATCATCATACTAACAGCAGCTTTAGCCATTTTTTGCATTGTCCAGACTTGATTTGAAATCAGCCCACACACCAGCCAAACATTCCCCAGCCTCACTCTGCCACCCATTCAACCGCAACAATGCAAATGGAAAGTGTTTACATCCCACGCGTCGTTCACAACAGTACAAATCTCTATTAATTTTTCACACACAAGACGAAGACAATATCAATGGCTTTCCCGTATGCTGAGAAGGCTTGCCACCCTCTATTATTCTGCAGAGCCCCAATGAACTCAGTTATCAAGCCACTTTTGCTAATGGAGTGTAATTGAATAGCAACAATAGGGGCAGTCCAGGCCTCCGTGGAGAGAGCACCCATGGCCTGCAGTGACAATGAGCCTGGGCAGCTCAATGGAACATCTGGAGCCCATTATCAAAGGAGCAGGCCCTGCCTGTGACGCTCTCCACCATGGGCACAGGGATTCAGGCTCTGGCCTCCAGCCCAGGCCTTCACCAGCTCTTTGCTAGCACAGAGAGAGGCATAGAAAGAGAGGAGGAAAATCTGGGAGATATGTAGGAATGAAAAAGGCGGAGAGAATTAGGAGAAGGAAGAAAACCCAGAGTGAAGGAACTTTCCTGGAGACTTCTCTGCAGTGTTTTCCACCCAGACCTAACAGCTGAAAAGCAGTAAGCGCCACACGAGTCTGGATTTAGAAGACACCTCAATGCTCACATTTCCATTTCCATTTGTTTCCATGTGTTCCCTTTTGGGGGGCTGCATAAAGTTCACATTTCCCAGGAAGCCTTTATAGGTTTTGTTTGCGGAAGTCTGGCGGGTTTGCATCTCGGTTTAAATCGAGATTTGTCATCTTTTTTCCTGTTTTTATTTATTTATTTTTTGTTTTTCTTTCCCCCACCATGTCTGACTGCGCTCGAGTTTTCTTCTAGTTAATGGAAGTGAATCCTTGAGGGAAATCGTCCCAGCAATAATAATCTGCACCGCCACCGCGCCGTGATGTGATATTCAAAGCCGTGCACTGGGGAGACTGACAGCTCTGAAAATCAATTGCAGCTGTATTTTTAGGTGTCTTATTACACAGTGAGACGCAGGTTGGACGGACGTGTTTGTGTTGGTGTGTGTACATGTTTGGGTGTGTTTGAACCCAAGGCGCTGAGAGCATTGATTGATTACGGGGACAAGGCCATTTCTATGTGCTTATGAAATTATGGATCGGCTGATGGCTGGTGTTGATGGGGAACCAATGGAGGTATGGCCGTAAGATTCGCTAAAACAAGCTGTGGGGCTTCGGGAAGAGGCCGAACCCAAGGTTGGGGAGCAGGAACGAGAGAGAGGACCTTGCATGGGCCGCAGCCAAACGCCGCGCTCCCCTGATGCGCCTGATCGTTAATTCGAGCTGATGTTTTGACAGCAGCTTTTAGTGACTCAGAGGGGAAAGTCAGTGCGAAAGGTTGGCTGGATTAATTCTCCATAACCCGCCGTCATTAGCCTATCTATTTCTGGAACGCACGTCGCTGCCCCGATTTTAGTGCACCTGACCTCTAAGATGTTTATGAAATTCATCTCTGCCTCTCCGACGTTGGTGCTTTGGGGCTTACACTGGTATATTTCTGGGTGACTTAAGCTCTGCAAATCCTTTTCTGTCACTGTGGTACGTCTGACAGGCACTGCGACAAAAATGAAAACTGGGCGGAAAAAAACCACCCAAACATTTGAAAATGATCCGCTTGCACTAGCAGGCTTGATTTGGGCTGAAGTTGATGGAGTGTCGTCATCAGTGGCATTTGTTTTGCCACAATCGAGTAAATTGTAAGCAGCTGCTGCCCCCCAGTCCTGCACCGGTCCTCCAACCGCCAGCCTTTCTATGCCTCATCAAGGGCTCCATTAAGGCCTGGAGAGGCCCTCTGTGCTAAAGGAGGGGTACGGCGGCCCTTGTGGGGGCTTTGTTTACGCCTGTAGATGTTCACGGTCCTCTCTGTCATTTCTTCTCTTTTTTTTCCCCCTTGACTGAGGGGACCACCATGGCGGGGCTCCACTTGGAAATCTTGCTTGGGAAAAAGCATGTGGGCACAATCTCAGCGGGAGTTCCTGAGGGTTCTGAAGCTGCCCAGTCAGGGTGGAAACCGAAGAACAATGTACATCACTTCCTTTCAACTGCCTCCGTATGTTAGAATGGACAGTATGCTCTCAAAAATAAGAACACATTTCATCAGTACGCAACTTTAGGCTTTGTTAAGGTGATTTAAAGCAGAATGTTAAAAACTTTAAGAGCGTCCAGTAATTTTCCTCCCAGAGCAATCAAGTGTTCTGATTCTAATCCTGGTTTAAAAGGTTTTTAAAAGACTTGGAATATGCTTCATGCAATCACACCTCAATTACAAACACTACCAGTCAAAGGGTTTTGCACTTGATAGGTTTTTGCCACATAAACTGCAGATTTATATTCGTGATAAACTTTGGAAAATTACTTTTATAACATGCTATTAACTGGTTGTGTGGCAATGCAGAAATTCTAGACTGTCATTTAACTGTAAATGCACTCGTTAACTGTTTCATCACTTAATAGCTCTTTAAATATCAGACAATTGTCTGATCAACATTATAATTACATAAGGTGCCTTTTTATTGGTCAGTAGTGATTCATTAAAAATATGACATTTTCTGGCTAATAAAGATTGTCGGATGGTGAACGTGCTGTAGAATCATGTTAGCAAAGAATAGTTCGTGTATTTTAGTAAATGAAGTAAGTAACATGCAAATATAGAAGATCTGTGTGTGCAGAAACTTTTGATGGCAGTATATACGCTTGTGGCATCACAAAATGGGCTGTGAGGGATTTTTTCCCCCCTGTGGCATCATTTTAATCAGGCTATAGATCTGTATATTTATACACCTAGCATGCCAGTCCAAGCCCGTGACCATACATGGGTCCTATATGGGCTAGTCAGCAGAGTTCGGAGTGGAAAACATCTCCTTCCATCCTCCCTGTAGCATTAGCCGCTCTCTTATCAGCTCGGCTCCACTGGGCTGCTAATCAGTGGCCAGCAGTCCTCCGCGCTCAGCCTTCCTGCACCCGAGCCTTCAGCTTCCTCTCATTTGTTTGGATTTTTTCAAGTGCCGCCAAGCAGCGAACGCCTCTGAGCTTCGGTCCTGCTTCAGCTAGCAACTGCTATCTCAACTAGTGGCTTCCTTCAGCCCCAGCGCCCAGACCAGCCGGAAGATCTACGATAAACATGCATTTAATTGTTTGCCGTTCCCATTGCTCTTACAGGCTGTTCTCTTTCTTCTATTCTGTTTCATTTAACACTTATTGTCTGAAAGATCTTTGGCCTTGGCCCAGTGTTGTATTTCCTCTTTCCGCAGTTTTCTCTTCCGTGCTTAACTTAAACATCAATTTCATTGTTTATTTGACCTTTTTTTTTTCTTTTTTCAAACTTGCTGGCTTCCAAATTTCACACGCCTGTATGTTATTTTTAAAAGGGATAAAGCTGTTCGTTATGTAGACAAAATCTTTGTTTCTTGCAACTCCTTTATCAGCTGGAATTTTGATTTCTCTTCAGGTAGTTTCAAACTTTTCTGTTTGATGCATTAATGCACGGTAATCATTATCACGACCGATCTTTTTTTTTTTCTCTTTTTTATTTCTTATTCTTCCTTGTAGCGTGACAGTAATTGTGTTACAAAATAATTAGCTCATTATGCTTGCCAGTCTTTTGTAGCATTTCGCTGTCTGACTGGACCAATTAGCATGCGGAGTTCAAAGGCAGATGACACAGGCTGATTGTGAACCTGATTACATTTGTAATTATATTGATAGTTCGCTGGTGGCTAAAAGTGATTGTTAGGCCCCTTAGATTCCACCAATTATTGCGCTGATGAAATTACATTCTAGACAGCGTTCTAGGCACCGGGACGTTGTCAGATGCTTCGGAGTTCTGAGTTGTTCTGTCATTTTATTGTTATTTCACTGCTTTCACTGGCAGAGTTGAATGAGGCTGCAGGCTGACGCTGTTTGGTGCGACATGCCAGCCTGTAAGCGTAGCATGAGAGATACACAGGTGAGAAGCTGTTTTAAACATTACAGACTTTCAAACACTGTTTTTAAAAGATGTTAAAGATCGGTGCAGATTTATTCAGAGCGGAGAGGAAGGGCTGCAGGCTAGCCTGAGTGCCATTTCCTCCTCAGCGCTGTTGAGTGTTCGCACTCGCAGACTTCCTCCTCCTGTTTCAGTCTGAAAAAACATGGCTTTGAGCACTACTGAATTGTTTAGAACCTTTATAAATACTCCACATGTAGTGCGTCTCCCACTGCCAGACATGATTAATGTGTAATTCCTATGGAAAAAAAAACAACTTTTTGAACCTTTAGGTTATGGCCCATTTTTTATTCTCTTGAAGATCCATGAGTGGTTTTGGCAGGAAGGGTGTTTGGACCGAGTCCATTTCGGTCTGCCGGCGGCTTTTTGATAAGGAAACGATAAGAAAACTACTTAGATATGGCTGGGCAGCTCCTAACGAGCTGTTGTGAAAATGTGAGACGTCTTATGTGGATGTAGCATATTAGGGATGCCAGACAAGATCTAGACTGTGCTGATTTTGCTCTGTACTGATGGCTTGTTACCTAGAAACCCAGTGGTTAGCAGCGGCCTTGTACGTGCTTTTCCGTTTCCATAGCGGCGTCCTCCTCCACACAGCGATATACAGTACAGATGCAAGTTAATAAAAAGCATTTAAGCCTTAATTACTCAGACATCTGCTTGCACAGACGCATTTTCTCCCTCTCACCTCGAACATCCACTCAAAAAGAAATTTTTTTTTTCTGTATTCTTTTGCACACAGAGAAGCAGTTTGCACTAATTAGCTTTAGGCTCAGAAACTCACTGGGATTTGCCCTCTCTGGCTCTGTTTTTTTTTTTTTTTCAGCTCACTTTGTGAGTCTTTTGGAATTACATGGATTTCTGAGTGATTGGCTCCTAAAATGTAGCCTGATGCTAATAATTCAGTCATAATGGCAATTAGATATATTATAAGGACCTATATGGTCATAGATCTTCCGGGATGTAAAGCGATTCGGTGTAATCAGTTGTTAAAATCGCCTTTATTCAACTGCTTAATCTTCATAGCAAAATTATTCTCACCTGATATCAAGGAAAATTTTGGAGTTGTGGAATTACATGCCTTAGTCATTTTCTGTTCTGTTCTGTTCTCTTTTTCATTCAGTTTATTTTGGGCCTGTAATTGGTCTGTGTGTCTTAATTTGGTGTGAGGGTGAGGGTGGGGGTGTAATGAATCACCAGGAACTCCAGGAGTCTTCACTCAGAGTGAGACAGAGAGACAGAGAGAGAGAAAATGGGCAGAGCAGTAATCATGTTCAGCGTAGCCAGTTCACTCCTCTGGGCTAACACCTCTGTGGGCCATTAATCGAGTAATGAAGTAAATAAGGGACAGTGGACTCTTTCCAAGCTGGACCCACCTCCTATTCAAACGAGTGCACACTAGAGCTTTATCTTGGCCTGAAATATTAATGTGCCAAAAAATACCCTCACAAAAAACTTGACCCATAGCAACAAGTTTAGTCTTGAGGGGCATGCTGTGATGTCGTAAATGGAATACTCGTAAAAAGGTAACTTATCTTTTTGATGCTGGATTGCAGTGAGAATTGCAATCTGAACCCTCCTTGTATTTTTCCCCCTCCATCACTTTTAGAAGTAGGTAGCCCCCCACATGCTTGTTACTTGTGCCTACGATAATGATAGCATGCATAAAATACAACACTGGGCTGCTTCAGTAGATGCTTATACACACATTTCAAACTGAGGTAACATGACTGCCTTATTCTCAGTCAAACGTAATCTTCATTCGCTGCTTTACCTCACTCAAATACTCACTAAAACACACACACACAGCTGCCTGCGTTCTGCTGATCCACTATATCCACCTACTTATCGTCCCCGCAGGCGGAGGGCCAAATGAGTTTTAGTGTGTGACCGCAGGGCCGAGTCTGGCCTAGCCCTCTCACTCACTCTGGACATTATCTCATTCAAACACACACATTGCTCCCTCCGATTCGATTTGGCCATTATGCGGCGGTGCGCCGGAGGCACTGTCTCGCTATTGGGTTTCTGTAAAACCTGTCATAACAAGGAGCAGAGTTCTTCCGGGCAGCGAGGTGACATCAGTTTCTGAGCGGGCGGCAGGTGGGCTAGCCTCGATCGAGTTTCACATTTCACCCCGCTCATGTCCCGACATCAGTGCCGTAGGTTGAAAGAGGAGGCTTCTTTAAAGGTTCCCAGACAAGAGACGACCCAGAAAGAAGTGATTGTCTGAGTCGGGGTGTTAGAGATATGATGCAATTTTTTATCCTCCTTATTATTGCTAGGCTATTAACTTCACATGACACAGATGCGCACACAGTTCTCATACAGTCTTCCTCAGAATTAGATTTGCACAGGCGAGAAAGAGAACAAAATGAAGCTACAGTGAACGGCATTGTAATCGCATTAGGCTGGCTGGCACGGACAGAGAAATGTTCATTGTTGGGAAATTAGATCTCACTTATGAGAACGTGTGGGAACATCTGTCTCTTTTCTTTCTCCCGGAGAGATTCCATTTTTCTCCTTAGACACCACCACTACTGCCATCAAGCTGTCAGTCAGAGCTACTGTGATTGACAGCTGATTGAGGGCAGGGGTCAGTTGTCCTGGGGTGGTGCTGAAACGAGGTGCTCTCAGCAGGGCATGTTTTTAGAGTTGTGAGGGCGGATGGTTGAAGTGAGGAACTGGCTTCATTGTTGAGGCCCATTTGGTTCTAATAAGGTGGACAGGGTTGGGTGGCAGGGGTCATTTTAGAGGTCACCCTACAGGAGCGCTTCCCCTATCCACTCCAGACCCCCTGGCATGCCTGTATAACTCCTATTCCATGAGATATCCTTTTCCAGTCACACCCAAGCAGAATATGCACACAGCCTTAAAGCTGCAATGAAGGCCCTCATTCACCACGGCCTTACCAAGAATGTCCTGGGAAAGCCGGAGCCAGTGAGTGAGCGAGAGGAAAAGAAGGGAAGGGTCGGCTGGAGGAAGATCAGAGGAACTCCACTCTTCCTGCTGTTTGAGAGCAGGCCTTCAGGATGCATTGCTCTACTTGTCTGCAGAAGGTTTCATATTGCCCATTTTAACCAATACACTGTCGACTGCACAGACCTGCTCTGCCTCTCTGCTCTGTGGGAAATTAACAGGGGAGGCACTTTGAGGAAAGAGGGCCTAACCTCTGCAGATAACTGATGGAAATGCACTCCCACAGGAGACTCCTGAAAGAATGTTGTCTTGAGGTTTTGCGGTGCTGCCTCCATCGCGGAGGCTGGCTTATTAGAGGAGAAGTCCAGGGTAAACACAGAAAGGGCAGGGCAGCACTTGAGCAGCCTTATAAACCCAGTAGGAGTTCTAAACTCAGGCAAACGCTTGCACTGCGGGGAGTCTTCCATTATTGTTAAAACACCAATTATGAACCTAAAATGTTTTGTTTTATGCAGTTGGTCATCGTGTTTGATGGCAGCAGTTGTTGTAGTTTTGTAAAGTAATTGTTTTTTTGGGGTTTTTTTTTGATGTGGTGGGCAGAATGTAATTTGTAAGCCTGGGAAATCTCACCCTCACCAGTTGTTAAAACCGTGTTAAAATTTGCTTGTTATTCTTCACCTTGGAATCACATAATAGGCTGTGCCTAGAGGATGTGTCCATGGTCTAAAACATCAGATACAGCTTTGATAATTATCAAGCCCTTGATTAACTGAGTTACATTGTCCATCAAAAGTTTGGGGACATTCCTTCAATTAAGAACGGCTGTACATTCCACCATAACAATGACTTGCAATTAACCTCAGTAATGCAATTAACATTTGTTGAGGAAAGAGCTAGTTGGCCTGGTGTGTGCAATAGAACTGCCCGATTATTTCACCTTAGTTAGCCTTAACTGACCACACATCTTTAAGTTCTTTGCAGAAGAATGTGTTCAATATTACTCTGGGATTTAGTGATGGATTGAAAAGTACTAGATGTCCAACCAACTCCACAAAACACTGAGTCACTCTGCAAGAGTTATGGGACAGCTTCTCAGAGGAATGCCTGGGAAATTCCCAGTGAATGTGTACTCAGCAATTGGAGCTGCTGAGGGAAGCTTTTGGTGAATTTTCTGTTTAATTGTTTCGCAGTAGTCACAAATGTTTGTGTGTGATATTGTTTCCTTCCAAATAAACCTGGTTAGTATTTGGTTTGGGCAAATCGACAAAGAAAACACACTCTTATTGAAAGCCATTGTGTTAAGGTTGACCAAACACTAAACTGTGGTTGTAGTGGCTCAGATCTGGTAATTTTCCCAAGTCTATTCTGCTTTGTTCAAGGTCTACTACAGGTCAAAGACTCTCATAACATGGTGTGTCATGTGTGTTTGCAGGATCCAGGCGAAGACCAGAGAACTGCGGGAGCGGCAGGCCAAAGAGAGAGACTATGCTGAGATCCAGGACTTCAACCGTACCTTCAGCTCTGATGAGGAGCACACCTACGCAGGCATTGGCTCACTGGACTCCTCCATGGACAGCAGCCAGAGCCTGAACCAGCCGAACCCAGGGCAGGAGCGAGCCCACAGCCCTCGAGAGCAGCCTCTAGAAGCCCTGTACGCCCAGGTCAACAAGCCCAGGAACAGCCGGCCTCCCTCAGCAGACAGGTAAGAACTTTTCTTAGACTTCATACTCACCTTACTCTGTGTTGTTCTCCTGCAGTTCAGAACTGTTCATTCAAAAATCTTAATATAGTAGGATGATACTATGACTTTTTTTAAATTTAAATAACAAAAAGAAAGTGTTAGCACAAACAGATTGTGTAAGGAACCTTAAAAAGTCAATCAACCAGAGATCTCAGGGTTCACCAGGAGCTTAGTACGTATGCAGGGGAGAGACGATGAAAGACTTTATTAGAGTGTTAAATTGGTACAGGGTACAGAATTATATTGGTTCTCACTTAAGCTATAGTACAGGGATGTGTGCAGATTGCTTGGTCATTTTGAATGCTGAGTTTTGAATAAATTGCATCCACTTGGGCCCCCAATTGTTCTCAAAGTGATATAACTGTCTAAGCTCTGGTCCCATCATCAGAAGATCGCTAGTTCAATCCCTGGTGGTGACTTTGCTCTCTCTGGGAGGGTAGGGTGGCCTTCCCTCTCCCTCCGTCACCGTCAGACCATCCATCAGCTAGTGGAATGTTTTCGAAGAACTCATTTAAAACGCTGTGTATTAAAAAAGTTTTGTTTCCCCACCTGTCCTTGACCTACAGCAGCTCAGGAGGGGCTGTCATAGGATAAAGGATTGCTCAGCTTTTATACCTTTTCCAAAACACCTCCTGCAGCTCATGTTAGCTTCCCCTTTGTTCTCCATCTTTTCTGCCTATTGTGCATTTGAAAAAAAGAAGAGGACATGCTTGTGTGTCCTCTGGCATGCTCTGCCTCAACGCTAAAGTCAAACAAATACAATAATCATGTTTCCCCGACTTGTCCCGGCAGCAGGTCTTACAGTCAAGGTAAATCATCAATAATTCTCAAGGTGTGAAAATTTAATAACGACCAGCCTGCTTTATTATCTCGGATCATGTCAAAATCCTCTTTCCGTCTCAAACCCCCGAAACACGCAACCAATTGCTGAAAATTCATCTAAGTCGTCTGGGGAGAGCCAAGTCGTCTGTATACAATGAGAACGTGTCAATTTAAGGGCAAAACGTGCCTCTTTTCTTTATTTTCTCCAGGCTTTCTTTCCGTAGCAAATAAGAACACTGGCCTGTGTTTCAGAAGCCGTTAAAAGTTTTATGTTGCTTTCCCAGCCTGATTTCTGTTGTTGTTTTTGTTGTTGTTGTTGTTGTTTTCTTCTTCAGGTGAAAACTGTAGAAAACAACAGTAATGCTTTTATGATCCTAAAGCATTACTGACACTCTTCCCACTGATATTGTGCCAGTGCACTTTCCTTCACAGCTGATTCAGTTGTCAGTCTGAAACCTTCACATATTTTAACTCCCTTAATTATCATATAGATACACATGTGCCCTAGTGTCCATGATCAATAGGCGTCCCATTGGAGTCCATTGTATAAAAGTGGCTGCACTTTTTCTCAAGATGATGCCCAGTTGTATGTTTTTGTCTTGGCTTCAGTTATGGGCATAGATTTGTGAAAGGACAGTATTCATCTCTTTGGCTCTAATGGGTCTCAGTGGACTCGTTAAGACAGATGATAATTACCTTATTGAGGGTAATTGAATGGAGCAGATGATTGACAGCTGCCATCCAGGGCGTGTGACCTTTTTAGCGGGCCACAATGGGAGGGGACTTAGGAGACATACTGCTGCGGTTCTCAGCAGTAGCTCCTCCCCCTCCCTCGGGCAGTAGATCTCCCACCATGACCCCTCCCTGTGGTGTGACCTCACCGTCCATATGACAGCAGCACGCAGCCACTCAATAACCTGCTTAATCCCACTGCCAATACTTCTGGTGGTGCAGGGAGACCAGTGGTCGATTCGTAACCCCTGTGGATGCTGCTGGCCCATGACTGCTTCAGCTTGGGATCAGTTCTCATAATGACTGCAGGTTTAATACTGTTTGATATCTTTTCGAGCGTTTAATAATGAGAGTGAATTGATAGTGCTGCCCACTGAATCTTTGGTTTCTTCTTATCATGCATATCAAACCTACATGAGTAAAATAAAGGCATGTAAACAATCCAGGTCAGCACTCAAGCTGCTGCATAGGATGCAGAATGGAAAACTCTTCCTTTTTTATGAAGTTTTCTGGCTGCTTTCACCAAGTTAAATTGTGTCTGTGAGGGTAAACATTGCATACCATGATCTAAATGTTCCAGAATGTGTCTTAATGTTCCCTGCGAGTGGGATAAGGGACAGGAGCTAAAAATGGAAGACACGGAAAAGACGACGCCAAGGATGAACGATGCGAAGCAGCCACAACATCTTCTATGTTGTCTTATCCCTCCTCCACTTGTAAGGGGTTGAAAGAGACCGAGATGTGTTTTATCTGCTGCCCTTTGTTCTGGGTGTGCTTGGCCTGGCAGTAGAAAGCTGGCGCGCTGCTGTGTGAGGGAGCTAGTTGGCTGCTGGTTTGGATTGTGTGATAAACAGCTGCTTTTGTCTTCTCCACTGAATTCATCATCATTGTCTCATTCTCTCTTCACGCCGGCGGTACCTATTTATAGCAACCTGCATAGTGCCAGTCTTTAAGGAGGGAAAAAAGTGATAATGTGGTCATGCACACGCACAAACACTCACAAACACTCGCACACACAGACACACACTCACACACACGCTTGCCGCATGAAAGAACCTAATTACAAACAGATGCACCATTACCTCTCACGCATTTTGAAATGATTATTTTTTCTCTTTGGCTGGGCTATTTTTATCTACTTTTATTTGGTCTGGAGGCTTTCCATGTTGGATCATTGACACACTTACTGCTTCATATGTTCATTAGAGCTGTGATATGTTTAAAATAATTCATCCTCATTAATCGCATTAGTTTGTGTAGTTAATCACGATTGAAGGCTTTTGTCTTACATTCCCAGATTTGACTGTAACGAAAGCTTTCTCACTTTAAAAGCAGTGAGTTATGTTAGAAATATATAAATGGACCAAATAGGTTATGACAGAGTATATGAATTATTTTCTACGAATCTGTGGCAGTATTGTCGTCATTTGAAAACAGAAATCAGAGTATCCAGTTTTCATCACCAACATCCGGTCAGAACAATGGTATCAACCCAGTGACTGCATACGTCATATATTTCATGGGGTTTTCAAGTTGGTCTTCATTGACGTCCAAATGCCCACATTCCTGCTCCGTCCATCAAAGTGCTGTGAGTTGAGTTTTAGCAAAACAACAAGGATTTATTGTAGCTTAGAAAATCGACTAAATACATAAGATGACCACAGATACCCAAACTATATCGTATGTACAATCAGTGATTCCAGCTTCAGGATTGTAGCCCCTCCCTTTCCTTCATAAGCTTGCTGTTATAGTGGGGGATCTAGAGGTGTGTTAACGATGTTAAAACTGAATAATATTTTTGTTATTAATGTGATATCTTTAACAGCCTTAATGCTCTTACAAATCTGTCGGCTTAAAATGAGTTTGAGCATATTTTAGCATCAGTTATTGTCTCTATTATCTATTAATGTCTTGCTTTCTTTTGTGGTCTTAACAGCTTTTATGCTTGTGTGTGAGCTGATGACTGTGAGGGTAGAAGTGTTTCCATGTATTTGTGTTCGTTGTGCAGGGTGTGTTAGGCCAGCAGCGCTTATAATATTAACTTCAAACTGTGGAGAGTTTAAAATGCAAGAGCTTCTCAGCAGCAGCAGTGTTTCTGTGAGTACAGCCTCCTTCTGCATAATTTGCAAGTGTTTATGAGAAATAATGTGATGGGACTAGAGGGTGGCTTATCTTTTCGCGCAATCTGAAGAAATGGAAATGCAAACGCTCCATAGTTTTTGTTTTGGACTTTCTTGCTTTGCATATCACGTAGAAGGATGGGGTTGTGGAATTCGCTGTAATATTTGTCATTGTGGCTTTGAAATTAATCGCCGGCTTTCGTTTTTTTTTTTTTTTTTTTATTTCGCTCCCGAGGCCTGCAATCTGCATAAATGCCATAATGCACTTTGAAATGCATTCAGATTCCAGACAGTCATTCGTGGCCTCAATCAGCGCGGCCCAGCTCCCTCACTGAATCAAAACAAACAACAAACAGCCTTTTGCATTTCCAAATGAAAGCTAATGGAAATTTCATGGTGTCAAACTCCTACTATAAAAAGCCTCAAACCACATACGAGTGTTGACTGTTCATTATAAGCAGCTGTGTGGAGTTTTCCCAAAACAGAATGGGAAAAAAGCCAGATACCTGCTCCATGTGTTTTTTCTGACACGTACAAAAGAAAGAAGGAAAGGGTTTTATCTCTTTGAGATAGAGTGGAGAGAAGGACTTCCTGTCCAGGCAGAGCTGGATAAGGTTCAGGATCTGGAACCGTGTTCATGTGACTTCGAGTTTCCTCTGATTGGCTTGGAGAAGTGGTCTTGCTTACACCAGCGTATTTTTCAGGATTATTGTGACCTGAAGGTATTGTGCCATTGTGACAATGAGGTCCTGGAAAATAAATAAAAGTGTGTGTGTGTGTAGAGCTTTTCGCGAGGGTTACGTTCTAAGAGCACCCGTGTATAGTGAGAAACCGTGTATAGTGTTTACACTATTTTTTTTTTTAGTGTAAACCCCAAAAATATGCTCCCAGAACACTTGGATTTAAGTTTAAACTCAGTTTAATGCATTACCCTTAAACAAAATGTATAGGTAAACCCGTATTCGCCTCTTTTAATTTAAATTCCCTGCTGAGATATGCAAATCGGATTGTTACAGGACAAAAGTTTTGGGACACCTCGGTGAGGTGAACGGGTCCCCTTGTGTCAAAACATTCAGAAAAATATATTTATTGCCGCAAAAGGGGGCAGAGGATATTTGCAGATTTTGTGTTATTGTGGCAATTACTGTGTATATATACCTTTTTTTTTTTTTATCATAACTTACAATTAAACAGACGGCTTTTGTTTTTGTACCTAAGAGTGATATATGTAAACTATCTCTGTTCTGATTGGCTGCCCTGATATGCGTCTCATTCACAAAAATAGTTCAGGCTGAAACTTTCCTTGTAACACAGCATGAAAATCTGGGATTAACTTCTGTAGACTCAGTAGGCAGATAAATGTAAATGAGTGTATTCTTGACATGACAAAATGAATTTGCTGAATTTTAAACAGGCTGTTTTTACAGCTTTTGTTTCTGTATGGGTTGTGGAGTGAACGGTACATTTTGTAACTTTAGCAGTGCTCTCGTACTGCATGACTCTCACTCTCAGAAAAGTTTCTTTTTTTGTTATGTTCCTTTTTTTGTTATGACATAAAATATTGAGAATAGTTTTCCTCTGCTGGAGAAAAAAGCTTCGAAGGTTGAAGGTTTGTCACAGCAGGAATATATATTATATAAACTTGCTGTATCGTCAATGAGCGGCCAGTGGGTTTCCAGCTCTAGTCGGCACATTCCAAGGTCCAGCCATCGTGATATTTTTAATCAGGACTATCAGTCAGCACTCATGGTTTGCTTCTGTCCAGACAGATAAACGCTCCGACTACAAAACCCTGCTGTCCTGCCGCCCTCAGCAGAGCATGTGCAACTGAGTGGTCACAAACCCCATCTTTGTTTCTGTTTATTGGCGCTGCACATTTCCAAGTTGGAATCCCTTTTCCTTCTGTTCGGCCGTTACGGTTTTCTTAAAGAATGAATCTAATAATTGGTGTGATTGCCCATCGTTCAGCAATGGGACATTGTGCGCGAGATGCCATCTGCTGACTAACATGTGACTTCGGCAGCGGTTAACAGCGTCAGCTTGTTTTTGGGGAGAGGGAAAGAATTTGAAAGTTTTTCAGACTTGCCCACAAGTAAAACTGATCAAATGAGAGCCTTTCGGACTGTCTAGGCCTAACGTCAAGCCTTGAGCTCAGCGTTTACCCAAAGCACAGCCCACGGCACTATAAAAGCCTTCTTTGACTTTGCCAAAAACGTTTCCAGCCCCATTAACTTCAGATTGTACTGAGGAACTCAAGCCCTCTGTCTGACGTCCAGGCTGCAGATTAGTGAAAGTACAGAGAACAAGTCTTCTGCAACCAGCCCACAGCTGTGCAAATAAAAGCAGACTGTAAGCACAATCGTAAGTTTGGTTCATCCGGCTATAATCAGAAGGTCACAGGTTCAGTATAATGGAAAAAAGCCTGGGCTCCAGCGCTCCAGTGCTTGTAAAGGGTCCACTTTTACTGCCACTCCATAACAGAGCCACCCCGGGGTCCTCTGTGTTTACGACAACCCGGCCCGATATTGGTCCTCTTCATAGAACGAGCACTGGATCCACTGCAGGCTATGATCACTTTGCAAGCCTTATTGTAGATTTCTGCTTTATTACTCAATATCCGTCTTTCCTCTTTGACGGTTTACCTTCATGTTTGGAGGTCACCATATCGGTCCTAAATATGAACACAACTCTGCCCTGAAAAGACCCATATTTACACATTTCATCAAAGTATTCACTTATAAATCCGACCTTGGACTTCATATCAAATAAATTCCAAATTTGTCAAACTTAGACATTTGTGATCACACAGTTCATAAAACTCGTGTTGTCAGATTCTTGCAAAACAAAACCATATTCAAGCACCAGTTAAATGACCGAGCAGCTGAAACAGAGCCAAACATGAGCTGCTGAACATTGTAATGTATGTCTGCAAGTCAAGCACTGAAGAAAGTTATTCTCTTTACTTACTTATTCACACCATTTTGCTCTGTCACAACTAAGAATGACCTTGACATTGCTTCTACATTTCTTTGGCTCAGCTTAGCTGAGAAAAAAAATGCCAATTATCAACTCTGCCAATTACCAGCACACGCTTTCTATTTTGTTATGTAGTTTTAGTCCAAAGGTCCATGTGTGTGGGTTTATGTACCAAATGCAATCATTATTCATTTTACATTTGCTCTATGTTTGTAGGTCACTGTTTATGTCACTAATGTGAACACACTTCTGCCCTGAAAATTTACATATTTTCTGAAATGATTCAGTTCTTGGACCTCAAATCAAAGTGCAAATAATCAGATTTGTAAATATCAGACAGTTAATACAAGCTTTGTTGTCACATTCATGCAAAACAAAATCATTCATTTTCTGTAATTGCCTAATCCTTAATTGGACTGCGGGTACCTAAAGCCTATCCCGGGGCATACAGGCGCAAGACAGGTACTCACCCTGGGGGGCGCCAGCCCACCGCAGGGTGCATACAGACACATCATTCACTCACACACTTAACCACTTCCATTTTCTACATGCTGGTCTAAAGTGTGAGCTAGTCCAACTCAGTGGGCGGCCCAAGTGAAAATTATCAGCGCTTATCATTCTCATCGCTTCTGCATGGAAATGAGTTTCTTTTCCAACTCTATTGTTTCTAATGATGCAGATGTTGCTGTTGCAGTGTGGACATTGGCATAAATTCCCATTGCAGGCTCATTATTGATAGTAATTATAGGGCGCTGCCGGTCAGATAATTAACTTTAATAGTTTGAGGGAAAGACGGTGTCTGCCTTCCTGTGAATACATGCATTTTTGTGAGCTTTTTGTAGCTTTTCCACATGGCCTTGTTTAACATATTCCCTATATGCCTATATCATTAATCAGTACTTACGTTCTCTGACTTCAAATTTGTTTGTGTATATTGTGAACTACCACATAGAGTAGTAGGTGGCCAGTGGTGGCTGTTTGGAAGCAGGTGCACCAACTACATGCCAGAGTAGTTTGGAGTTGCTGAAACAGAGACAGAAATGAGTTGCTAAAGACTGTAATGTATGTCAGCACTGTAGAATACATTACTTTGTATACATCACACACACACACACGCATATATATATATATATATCGCTCTCTCTGTATCTCTCTCTCTCTCTCTCTCTCTCTCTCTCTCTCTCTCGCTCTCTCTGTATCTCTCTCTCTCTCTTACTCTCTCTCTCACTCTCTCTTATTCTCTCTCTCTCTCTCTCTCTCTTACTCTCTCTCTCACTCTCTCTTATTCTCTCTCTCTCTCTCTCTCTCTCTTTCTCTCTCTCTCTCTCTCTCCCTCTCTCTCTCCCCCTC
>JBBPDB010000007.1:5823551-5836814 GCA_037974465.1 Brachypetersius altus
TGTGTGTGTGTGTGTGTGTGTGTGTGTGTGTGTGTGTGTGTGTGTGTGTGTGTGTGTGTGTGTGTGTGTGTGCATATTTGCATGCCCTTCCATTGTGCAAAGAAGAAAATCCAAGGAGATTTCCGTAGCTTCTGATTTATGCTTTGATGCTCTGCACTTGTCATGCATTCGTCTGTCTGCTGGAGCTTTATGAGACAGATGCCTACGCTGGTCTAACATCTGCCCCGCATCCTCTGCAGTTCTCTCTCTTACACACACACACACACACACACACACTACATCAACTTTTAACAGACACAGACAGCTTTTGCAAAAAAAAAAAAAGAACTGTTGGTGATTCAGCTGATATTATAATCTTTTCAACAACACTTATATAATAATAATAGTTGAAAGCTGCAAAAACTGCTGCAATGCAAAACAATCCAGGCAGTGTAGTGACCTATAAACAGCAGTTTGACTGCACTAGTAGTCAAAAAGAACGACTCAGACTTACATGTTGCCTCTGACAAAGTTTTGCCTAAGAAGGAAATATGTTGTTAAAATGGAAGTTAGTATACATGGTTTTATTCATTTTAGAGCATTTATTTCAGTCCATTCGTCACTAAAGCTTCACACAAGGCAAAGGGTGATTGTTTTTTTAATCATTAAAATAATTGAAGAGACCAGGGATAACAAATCGTTTAGCAGCTGGTGTGTTTGAATGTGTGATGATCTGTGATTATTATCTATGACTTCTATGACTGGATTTTTCAGCAAGACGGCACAAACTCTGCTCATTAAATGAGGGAGCAGTTTGAGGAGCATGTTCAAGTGCCAGCACAATCAGAGCCATGTCCAGACAGTGTAGCCCCGGGTCAAGAATTGTAGTGAGCTGTTGACATCTTTGAGGCCCTTGAGGTCGCTCTTCACTGTGTCCTTACATTCTTAGACATTGATTGTCCTTCTCCAGCCGTTCTCTGTCATAGTCTAACAGTGAAATTTACTTATAATTGGTCATATGACTATTTGTTCTGGATTTTCATTGACGTTACAAAGTCAGTTAATCATCAATCATCAAAAGCCAAAGCATTGATGACTTTAAAAATAAAAGTGTGCTATAATGTTCTGTAAGGTTACCAAGACACACTCAACCATTCTGACAGATTGTAATACAATAGAGGAAACATAGAGGGCAGCATGAGTACTGTTGTTTTCGCAGTAGATCCTAAACAAAAATGTTTCTATTCTAAAACACCTCAACAGAAAGTGCATAAAAAACCTTACAACAACTTTGCAATTTAAATATGGCCACGAGTTCACTGTAATCACCAAAGGGGGGGAAATATAACTGTATATGAAATTTCCTGCTGGCATGATTTGGACTTGGGGTTCGGTTATCACTAAAAACATCCCAAAACATTTTTACATGCTTAATTTACCTAAATTATCTGTCTTAACTTACAATTATAATGTCTCTGGGCCAGTTACAAAGTGAGAGGAAGTTGTATAATAGTTTTATTAGTTATTTTTTAACACCTCTCAGCCATCATCCGCCTTTACAATTGATAGATAGAACTTAAGTAAAGATATTAGCCTATTAAACCCAGGCCCTAAATCAGGGCTTCTATGAAGGACCTGCATTCCTCTACAGGCGCTCAAGCACAGGCCAGTCTACTTTTAAGATGAAGTCTGTCTGCCTGTCTGTCTTACTAAGCTGGTGGCCTGGTGATTAGGGAGTTGCCCCTGTGATCAGAAAGTTGTGGGTTCGAAACCCAGGACTACCAGTGGCATCACTGAGGTACCTTTAAGCAAGGTACTGTCCCCCACACTGCTCCCCGGACACCCCCCTGTTGGTGGCAGCCCAATGCTTCACTTGGCAAATGGGTTAAATGCAGAAAAAGCATTTCACATTGTTTACACTGTGTGCTGTGGTGTGTTCACACACTGGAAGGGACCACTTTACCTTTCTAAAGTCTGGCCTGAGCCAGAACTGCTAGTCTGGAGCAGAAATGCCTCTGCATTGTAAGGCCTGGCTTCCCTTGCTCTTCTAAAGCATGTGGAGCATGTTGATACCATCACATCTCACTGCCGATCAAGCTCGGCCTTGTTCTTGACTATAGAGCAAAAGTTCTCCAGTGGATATGTGTGGTATGTAAGGACCTTTTTTTATTCGCTTTCCAGCGACCTCGTCCTCGTCTGGGGTTCTCCTGGAATCTCTAGTATTTCTCTTCTTTAGGACACATTTCAACATGGTTTTCTAGACATTATCTGACCAGCCAGCAAACCCAAACTGATTAGTAGAAGAATATTTCATTTCAGTGTCAGTCACACTACACTGATGCTCTAGTCTGTCTTTCAGGTGACATGGCTGAATTATTAGTTGTGGCCACTTCAGATTAAAAGTTCTTTATCATCGCGTTGATCGTTTTATCTATATTTTTAATATAAATGTGTTTGCTGTCTGTTTCTTTGTGATTTACACAAAGAATTCCATTAGCATGCAGGAATTGAAGTCTTTGAGACACAAATGTTGCTTAGGGCACATCCCAGGGCCCCCCACTCGGGTTTGGAAACCACTCCCTATTTCTGAGGTCTGAAACTGTGACAATCTTTCATATGGAAAGCATCTGTTTTACAGCATCTGTCATGTCTGGAGATTAACTTGAAACTAAACAAAGGGTCCTTCCTCCTTAATGCTCCCCTTTTGTTCCTCCTCCAGCCTCCCCCACCATAGTGGCATCCCCTCGACCCACTGAAGCCACCCTGAGCAGGGTAGTTCTGACTCTGTAATTGGGATAATAATGATTGGGTGGTTAGTGCCAGCTGGGTGACTAAGAAGGTCAGAAAGCAGCATGAGGCCTCCCTTATCTGTGAGTTTGAGCTGGAATCCATATGGCAGAAAACAATGCAGTTTGCAAGGCCATGGATGCACCACAATGTACACAAACACACACACACACACACACACACACACACACAAATTGCACTTTTTGTTTTGTTGAAGCATACTTTATTTTTAGTTTAAGTGCTTTTTCATTACATGTCTGGTTTCCTTATTTACATTCCTTTTTTCAATTGTACGTTTGTTTTACTTGTTATTATTCAAAAACCCTATTAGTGCATTCGTGTTGAAAACCAGTTATTCTTTTGTGTATTTTGTTTCTATAACTAGTATACATTTGTTTCGGCACTTTCTCATGTGACAGATGCAGCTCAAAATGTTGCATCTCCATAAAGTGTGTGGTCACACCTGCACTGGTGCGAGCAATTAAACCCTATTGAATCACACAATTATCCCTGACTAAATCGCTGACAATACATATCGCGGCACATCTGCTGAGGCCGTTGGGAAATAGCAGACAGTGTGAGGTTAAGTATGAGTGTGCGTCCCCTCCTTCTCCTCCCATCGCCTCCAGGCCCCGTCCCATGTGACCTCATTGACTGGGTAACCATGACAGCGGGACGCACATAGCAACCCATGCTAGCGTACGTATGAGGCGTAGGTTACTGCTGCACACTTCTTTTAGCGGCTGTCATGGAGGGATTTACTTCTCCCTGCCTGTTCTTTTCTTCTTCAGCACTGAATGACCATTTCATTTGGGTTATGAATGCGCGGTCTGTGTATTAGGAGATGAAAAATCTTCAGAGAACAATATGCTTCCCCAGCCTCCTCTGCATGGTGGCCACTCGGGTCGCCTAATGAAGTTCCTCTGTTTCCGCCCCTCCTCGTGACTTTGAAAGCGGCAAAGCCGGTGTGAAAGTCGCCCTTTTTTAACGATGGTCGTTAATCCCGTATGGAGTGCGTGATCGTACCTCACTTTCAAGTCTAAATTAAGAAGAGAGGCCTCTTTTTCTCCCGCCTTCTCTTCACCGGGTCTTTAAAAAAAAAAAAAAAAAGCGATCTAATTTAATTAAAAGGGAAGCTGGCACTCTCTCACCCGACATATTACTTATTCATAGAGTGACTTTGTTTCCTGTGAGGCCGGGCCCGAGCCGTAAAGCACAGGGAAAGGACAAAGGCCTCTGTGCTCTCGGAGTTTAATAAGAAGGAGCCAGGTCACTGATCTGAACATGGCACAAACACAAGGACAGACACAGGAGTCAAAGCCTGATCGTATGACAGAACATCATCTTTTAGACACAGGTAAAAATAGATAATAGTAATAATTATACAGTATACAGTGTAAAGCTATAAGATTATATGGGTGAGGTCCTCAGGCTGGCTTTTTCCTGTTTGTCTCCATCCAACCATCTTGTTTCTACCCGTCTTCCTCATTTATGCTGAACTGCTCCAAGTTTTTTCCAGTTCAGTAATTCTTCTCATAATATGTCCAAGATAAGAACTTTGGTTTTGATTATTGGGGATGTGAGAATTGATGTGGTCAAGGATCCCTTTATTTTGGATTTGTCCCGCATATGCATGAAGAACCACAGCAAAGACCACAGCCTGGATCATTCGGATCTTTGTTTGAAGAGTCACAGTGGTACATTTGAATAACTTTTCAAGGTCCTTCCTCCTGGTTCTGCTATGTGTCAGTCTGTGGCTTGTTTCCTGACTGCTGGATCTGTTCAGTGTGTGACCGCTGGGATATTTACCTGCATCCCCTGTGGTCTCTGTTAAGGATGGGCATTTGGGATAATGGACAGATGAATAATATACTGTTTTAGTCATTTATTGATAAGTTATCTGCCTGGGTTTCGATCACTACTGATCAAATACTACGCATTCTGTGCTACATTCTTTCTATACTACTATGGAACCAACTACAGCTCTGTTCATTACTCTGAAGGCTTCTGATTCTGACATAGATTTTTTTTTATGTCCCCTTTAAATGAGGTGAGCATTAAAAGAGCAGCAGAACCATAATAGAATCGTTTTAGACTCGCCACAGTTTCATGTTATTGGAATGTTAATCCACTTTATTAAATTATGATTCCAAACTTTTGAGTGCTGGTGTGCAAAGTTATTACAAACTGCTGGTTTGCCACTTGAAAATTAATGGCAGCGAGATTCCCATTACTGTATCTGATGCCTGTGCTGAGAGACGGAATGAGTGACAGAGCGTGAGCACTCCAGTGACCGCATCTGAGAGGTCCATGTCCTAGTGGCAATAATTTGGTGGGTTATGGGTTATGGCTATTTAGTGAGCATGTCAGAGAGCCCTCCTCTCTCCCAGCTGTCAAAGATAAGTGACGATGCTGCTGAATGACTGCTATTCATTTTTCTAAGTGCTGTTCCATGGTGTCGCTTCATTTGGTCCATTACGATAAAGTCTACGAATGTCATTATCAGAACTGTGCTATCTCAGTGGAAATATTGCACGTATTCACGCGCGCAGTGCATTAAGCTGCATAAGCTGCTTTATGGTTCCCTAAGCACGCTGCGGGGGGAGGTATCATAATGGCCCAGCGCAAATATGGACATATGTTACTGAAAAGGAATTCGCACTTGCCGGAAATGAAATTACTGACTTCCAATAATTCAGTGACCAGGGGAAATATAATGAGAAGCTGCCGCAAGTGCTTCAGATCCAGGCCGTCTCTCAGGAGAACTATACACACACATACACGTGCATTCACACACTGGGCAATACTAGCCTATCGCTTTTATTGTTCATCAGACCGGGCTTTAATCGAACCGGAGAATTTAAATTGATTCTTTTCTCCTCTGTAAATGCGGGAGCTCTCACATACACACCAGTGTAGTCATTTGTAAAATGCTTGCGAATATGTTCTCTTTTAAACACAGCTCCAGGCCCTCCTTTGCCTGTTTCCTGGAATTATGAAGAAGAAAAAATGTTTGCTTTTCTCTAAGAAGTTAGAAGTAAAAACTCCACAAAATAAAAGAAAACTTCGAACGTCTTCCCATGTATTCACCTCAAATCTCTATGGAGATTGTGGAATAGATGAAGGTCAGCAAACACTTGAATGTCCTGGAGGCTTTAGAGAGAAAGTTTTGCAGTCTTAATCACCCTGTTGTGTTCACTCACACCGCTAAGCCTGCTTCAGCTGATCCCGGACCAGCGACTGGACACTGTCAGAGACCTCGCAGGTTGCTGGCGCTGCTCCTGAGCCAGCGTGTGAAGTCCATCTGGCTGAGTGGCAGGCAGGCTGCTTTAAACTGATAATGGCCTTTAATTTAAGCCTGTGGTGATTTAGCTGAGCTTGGCCGGCCTCCCAAGCCGCAGACTTGAAAGCATGAAACGGAAACTATTACCTTTGGAAGTGTCATCAGTCACCCTGCAGGTGCTGAGGTTGGAGGAAGAAGGAGTGAAGGCAAAATTCTGTGAATGTGCTTAATAATGCAACGGTGGATCGAATTCAGCACACGCACTCAGAAAACCGCTGCCCGGCCAGTGCATGTCAACCCCCCGACATATTTGCTTCTGCCCATTAGCTTTAATAACTCTGTGACTGCTTCGGCGCGCCACGACCTTCTCAGAAGAAAGCACCGCTCTTATGTGTGCTCTCGTTTAAAGCCCTTCTGCAAATGGTGTGATAACGGCAAACTTATACATTCATTGCCGGTCCTCCAATATGAGGTGAGGGCAGTAAAATCTTGACCATATCCTGAGGCAGGCTGAATATCATTTACGACCTACTGGTTCCATCAGTCTTCCTGCTGAGTGTTCCATCAGTTCCACCATGTCTTTATGACCATGCATCAGGAAATCTTGACACAGTACAAGGCTCAACTGGTGTTTTCCTATCGCACAAAAAGGGAAAAGCGACTGAAATAGACATAGAAGGTTTTGTTCTGACAGCTACAATAAATATATATGTATATACCTATGCACATTTTAAAGCTATTTTTCTGTGTGTGTGATAGTTAACATGCACATTTAATATTAATACTATTATTACTATTATTAAATAAAAATAATAATTATATATATTATATATATATTTTTTTTTTTTTTTTATTTATTATGGTTTTTTTTGTTATAATAGGCATATGAATTTGGAAAAAACAATGCTCACTGCTCATCAATGCTATTTTTAAATATTATTTTTTATACCCAAGAAAGTATTGTATGTCTCGGCACAAAAATTCAAATCAGATAAATATAAGCCTTTACTTCTGTTTCTTCTTATCTAAAACAGATCTAATACAGTTTCATTACAGTCATGTAATGCATATGATGTCTTGGTCAGGTACATGAAAATGAAACACAGCTTTGAGTAACCTGTGAAAAACGTAGAACTCCAATCCATGCTGATAGTCTTAGCAGATGCCTTTTGGACCTTTTGACCTCTCGTTCAAACCATCATATTCATTTCAGGATCCAATTGCAAAGCTGCTACTGTGACAATACCTTCATCTTCCCTGAATCCCACAGGCTGCGGGATGGTTCTGCGCCTCACCTGGTTCTGTTGGGACGTGTTATCTCTGTGGGTTTAGTATTACCAATAAAGCCACTTCATTGTTCTACAAATCTACAGTGCTTTGCAAACACTGGGTTTAAATTAAAAGCTTCTAACACATGCCTTTGTTCCCACACAACCTACCCACCCTCCCTTGCCCCAACTACACACTCGCACACAACTTTAGTGTATTTGCTGAAAGGTTTCATATGGTTACTCAGTGACCATCTGGCAGAGGGTCCACAGTTGTTGTGTGGTCTTTACTGAGAGCGTCAGTCTGTGTGCATAACTGTCCTAATCCTGACCAGCCTCTGGGTTCTGTGAGAGTTTTTGGAGTGAAAGACAGGCGGGAACGCCCCCACCAACTCTGTGACATATCCCATCACAACCACTTCCACGCTCTGTTGTCTGTGAATGAGGTCTTGGGGCTCACTGCCAAATCAGACCATTTTAGAGGACATGAATATTTCATCCAGATGATAAAAAACACATTAGGTGCTTTGGGGAATAGAGACGAGACCTTTCGAAAGGACCAGGCTGATGAAGAGGGCTGTGTGTGTTTGTGTGTGTGTGTGTGTGTTTGTGTGTGTGTGTGTGTGTGTGGGCATTTTTATACATTTTTAAAACAAAACCTTTCCTGATGTTGAGTAGAAAATAAGCAGAGCCAATCCATAGGATCAGCTAAATAGGTTTTTTTTACACTTCAGTTTCATTCTGGTTGCTGAGGTTGAGATCATGTTTAGGTTTAAGCAAATTTTCTTACATGGGTAGTTTGGTTTTAGCTGTGTGTGTTTGAAAAAGTATGGGAGTTTTGAGGGTCCTATTACATAACATGAGGGAGAGACAGCGAGAGTCTAACAGAGAGAGAGACTGAAGTGAGGAGAGGAAGTACAACAGAGTGGAGACAGAGAAAAGCTCTGAGGGCAGGATCTGAGAGCTGAGAGACAAAAGTTTGGACCCTTATCGATGCTGCGGAGCTAGTTGAGCCGAGTTGCAGGAGTTGAGCTGGAGTATAGAGGCTTAATTAAAGCTATTGCACAGTTCAGAGGCTCTTTTTCATCATTCTACAGGGGAACGGCCATGTATATTCATTTCTCCTGCTCATTCTCTCTCTCTCTCTCTCTCTCTCTCTCTCTCTCTCGCTCTCTCTCTCGCTCTCTCTCTTTCTGTCTGTCTTCAGCGGTAACAGAGTTCGGGTGGTAGATTAGTGGAGATTACAATGCGATCTTGTTTCAGATAACAACTTCTCCCTCCCTTTACTCTTTCTCTCTTTTTCCCCCTGCGTTTCTGCCTTGTCTTCATAAAGAGCACCGACAGTCTTTGGCCAGCTGGGCTGCTTCTTTCTCCAAATCGTCCCTTCTTTCTTGTTAGGGCTTCTGCTGAAAGGCCTGAGGAAGAGGCACAGTGATCTGTGTGGTCTCCCTGAGCTTTGCTAACTGCTAGAGTTAGACACACCTATAATCCCTCAGGCTTTTACTGAAGCAGCTCTACTGCTAAGGTCGAATCAGATATAGCGAGGCTCTCTTAGGCCTTCCCATACGCAGCTATAGATGTGGCCATGTGTTTGGACATAGAGTGCCGCTGGCAAGGAACCATCACTCGTCTCTCACTGACAGAAAGCTTGGTGAAGAGGGAGCTTCACCAATAGCCTATTGGCAGATTGGTTGAGTTCATTGAATGGATCCTCTCTCAGTGGAATGAAATGATAAGGCTGGAAAGGCCGTGCTCTGATAAAACTTCCATTATGCAAAGTCACAATACATTTACATTATTTTGAAGACGCTTTTATACAAAGCAACTTCTGACTACAAGGGTCTTGCTCAGAACCCCGTAGTGGACTGCTGAAGGTAGGATTTGATCCCATGACTTCTTCGTCCTACCCACTAGACCGGTACCGGGCCATGGGTCATGTGGTACCGGTCCGCGGGCTGCACAGGAAAAAAAACGTAGATGTTACCCGTGTTCTGTTGTCGGCTCGTTGTTATGGAAATGCTGTTAATAAAGCTGCGAGTACACACTGGATTTACGTTTATTAGTGTATTTTAAACATACCCCATTATTATATCTTTAAAATATCCCCATTTTTATATCATCTGTATCATTTATTTGTATAAATATGTATACGTACATTTATCTGCCACTCCGGGCCGTGAAAATAGTTTCTGATATTAAACCGGTCTGTGACAAAATAAAGGTTGGGGACCACTGCACTAGACCACCACCACGACAATGCCTTTGCAGAAATACAGCATCACAGTTGTCATATCTTTCTAGATTGTACATTGCTGAGGATATGATTGCATTCAGCCACAGGAGCATTAGTGAGGTCAGGTACTGATGTTGGATGAGTAGTTTCTAAATACAATCACCACTCTAATCTCAAAGGTGCTCCATCATTCCAAAGAACACAGTTCCAAGGTTGGGGGATTTGTATCCTACTAGTCAGCACTTGACTTTGGGCATGTGACCTTAGGCTCATGTGCAGATGGTCTGGTGCATCCCATTTTACTGGCAGGGCTTTGTGTGCTTGCAATTGAAAACTGGGTCTACATATTATCTAGGGAAACTCTGATTCAGAGCAACATTAAAGATTATGATTAGTACCAGGATTAGGTTTAGGCCCTAGGTTAAAGTCAGGTTTGGATTAAAGTTAGCAGGAGTCTCATCTGGCGCTGCAGTGGTCAGCAACCTTGCTCCTGAAGATCCACCTCGATCCCGACTTTACCATTAATCTGATCTATTAATTCATTCCTTTCAGAATTCCCTCAATAGTGAAATGACAAGTTAGATTTGGGATGGAGGAGCAGTCTGCAGTGAGGCAGTTCTCCAGAACTCATCTTTGTATGTGAGTGAGACACTGCTATGGGTGCATTAAGCTCTCTACTGCACATGTCTGTTCAGAATTTCAGTTATCACTGATAATAATCACTACACCGGTGCTGTAATCTGCTGTGGCTGTTTTCCTTTATCAGAATGTTGATCTTGCAGAACCTGCTTGTGCCCGTCACTGTTTGATTGATTGATGGCTGGTGGTGGTGGTTGTGTGTGTGGCGTGTGTTTTTGATGGATGTGGTTGGGCATTAACCCCAATGACGACTTCTCCATACTTTATTGTTCTCTAAACAGCGCTGTGCGCTCCGTCAGTAATATGTCTTCATTAGGCCAGAGACACCGGACAACCATTGATCATGTGCGTGTGACAGAGGCCAGGCAGGGCCAGAGCCAATGGATAATGATGGTTTGAATGCAGAGGTCATCTGGGGAAAGCATATTAACATACACAAGGACTGACAGCCTCAGGATTTTATCTCTAATTTTCTCTCAATATTTCTCACTCTGATTCTCTCTGTGTGTCTCTCTCTCTTTCCCTTTCTCTCTCTCTCCCTCTTTCCCTTTCTTTCTCTCTCTGTCTCTGTCTCTCTCTCTCTCTCTCTCTCTCTCTCTCTCTCTCTCCCTCTCTCTCCTCCTCCCTCTCTCTCCCCTTTCCATCCTTCACTCATTAGTCCAGGGGCACTTAACCACTGAGCATCCGGCCTGAACCTGAATAGACATTAATAAGCTGCCATTCATGATTCAGTCATTTCCTGATGATGGAGGCAGACGTTTTTGCTTGGTGAGGCAGCAGGCAGACTCAGGAAGGTAAATTATAGGTCAGTAGATATTGGTGCTGAACAGAGCTGACATTTTTTCCTTGGCCTGTTCTGTCAGATGAGGCCTTTCAGGCTCCTTTCGCCATCCCATCTGTCTGCATATGCCAGCTCACTGCCCCCCCATAGATCTTGACCCAACATTGGTAAAGTAATTGAAATGATGCCCCCGGCCAGGGCTTCCTGCTCATCCTACTGCAGGGCCATTACCAAAGGTCATGACCTCTGACCCCCCTTCCCCTAATGCAGTCCTAATTCAATTATGGAGCTGCAAGTGGAGGAAAACAGAAGGGGACATATACACACGCACACACACACACACGCACACACACACACACACACACACACACTTTCAAATCGCCTTATCTCCGTTATTTTTAAAGTTTTTAACATTTAGAAGGTTTAGCCTTTGCCTTGTGTGATAGTTTCATAATGAATGGATGAATAGATCAATATAAATGATCCTTTATGACTTATATATTCACATTAATCTCCATTACAGTTTCCTCCTTCTGTAAATTGTCTTTTTCAGGGTTGTTCTGAAGGCAACTGTCATCTGGATCATTGCATTTGGGATCAGTGGATCACTTTTTCTTGTTCCTCTGGATAATAGTGATTGACGTGTTTGCATTAAATTGTATAGTCTAATGTTAAAAATATATGAATTGATGAATGAATTATAAAGGAAAGTGGAGAAAACAATTCCTTTAAAGGAAATGTTTTTGTTTTTTTTGTTTTTTTTGTTGTTACTTTTTTGTTTTTTAAGTAAAAGTTAGACCTTTGGGGAGCAGGATCTTCATGCTTGCTCACACAGAGACAGTGTCCCTCCAGGACAGTGAACAGCCCAGCGTCTCTCCTGCTCTACTTTATTACCCCCTCTATCCCTGAGCACTCTTATTGTTTTAAAGAGGCCATGGCAGCCCAGCCTCCCTGCCCCCCTCACCGCGTCACGACTAATGAGGGCACGCGGCCCATGGAGGCATGTGCGAAGCCGGAGAAATAGATGAAAAGAGGGAGGAAAAGATCTGAGATGGTTAATTTACTGGTTCATCTGTGTCCAGCGGGGTGACAGCGATTCAGCTTAAAATAAATAGTTTGAAAACAAATGAAATCTGTTCCAAAAGTCATCTTATGAAGTGACATAGTGTTCTAACCAGGTCTTTTGACACTTGCTACCATACCTATACAGATTAAACCCAAGCTCCAGGATGGCTGTTGGGTCAAAACAGCACCAAAAACAACACAACAGTTTTGGCTGTTTCTCTAAAATTTTCTTTGCCCGAGTCATAAGAGGCAGTGGTTTCTATACAGCCATATGTTTTGTGTGTGTGTTTTTATAGATTACACCACCACAATGCAGCCACTCATCACTGCTCTCTCATCTGCTCAGTATATTAGCGCAAGGCCATGTAATATAAACCTGTCAGCGGTGCCCGAGAATACCCAGGCCACATGATCTCTTCAACAGATTTACGTCGAATCTCAGCTAAATCACGCAACAGATGTGGAGCAACATAGCGATTTTCAGAGGCTGCTGATGGAGGCCCAGAGTTGCCCACCGCCGCACCTCTCTGGCCGAGGCAGGCGTCCCCGGCGTCTCCGCTTATCCGGTCTGGAGAGGCTGGAAGGTGCTTTGTGTGTTAGAGTGAGGTCAGCGGTGTGTGTAATGAGCTGGCGCTAGCAGAAGGCCCCTTTTTCCCCATTCAAATGCTGATTCTCCGAGCCCATCTATTTGCATTAAGTGCAGCATAATTGCTAAGCGAGGTCTGATTATTGTGTGTCGGAGGCGATGAAATATGACCTCTCGTCTGGTCTGCTGGTGTCAGGCAGGCGTAAATCTACATCTAAAGCTCATTCACAATTTCAGCGATGGTGAAATATTACCACTTAAGATGAGAGCGGGGACGTGTGCGTGTGTGTGCATAAGTGTGTATATGTGTGTGTGTGTGCCAGAAAGAAAAACAGGGTAATCATCAATATCATGACAAGCAAAATGACCATAATTTTTTAAAGAGCTTTTTAAAGCTTTATATTTCTTTCCTTTTTTTCTATGCAAGAGTGAAACCATTTATTTTTGGTTACTGAGGTTAATGTCATATATATGTGTGTGTCAGTGTGTGTGAGATTTATTGTTGTTATATATAGATACTTACACATATGCAATATGAATTGCAGTCCTGACTTTGTATGAAGTCAGTGCGTGTGTGTGTGTGTGTGTGTGTGTGTGTGTGTGTGTGTGTGTGTGTGTGTGTGTGTGTGTGTGTGTGTGTGT
>JBBPDB010000007.1:5862897-5879305 GCA_037974465.1 Brachypetersius altus
CTCTAGAATGGGGTCTTGGAGAAGGCTTTCTAGTGTGTGGGTTTTCTTTCTCTCTCTCTCTCTCTCTCTCTCTCTCTCTCTCTCTCTCTCTCTCTCTCGCTCTCTCTCTCTCTCTCTCCCACATCACCATCTTTTTTCCTCTCTTTCTCTGTACTCTCAACACTTTCTCCCTTTGCTCTGCCACTGTTTTGCTGTTTTCTCTGCCTCTCTCCATCTCTTTTATTTTGTTTTTATTGACAGACCTGATCTGGCTGTCCTGCTAAACATCACCTCCAATAGCAGCCATTACACACGTTTTCTTGTTTTTCCCGTCTTCTGTGTCTGTCCTTACTCCTTTTCTCTGTTCTCTTGTGTAGTCAGACACATTATTGGAGAAATTAATTCCATATGTGAATGTGTGTGTGTGTGAGAGTGTGTGTGTCTGTGGAGACATGGAAGAAATCTCTGGAAGTGATTGTGTGTCTGGAGCAGTAGACAGTGTTATGAGGAGTAGAGGGAGTTAGCTTATGCGCAGGCCCTGATCCTCATCCAGCCAGCGAGCTGACCCAGCTTTGATATAAAAGGCTACGGGTCACCCCACATGGTAATCATAACTATTACGCCCCATTTGGAAGTCTGCTGGCCGGCTAGTGCGCCGCCACCCCTCTCTTTTCCTCCGTCTCTTCCGTGCATTGCTGTTTTGAATCGCTGCAAACAATTTTTCCCGATTACAGCTTTCCCTGACAAAGTGCACTCATGTTTGAACAGATGGGACTAGTTGCATTGTGGTGTTTTCTTTATGTTCACAGATAGCGAAGAATTTGGATTTGGAAAAACGTGTCAGATTGGGGTGGTGAGGGCAGCGGAGGGGGGGTTGGCAGAGGCGGTGGTGGAAGGGGGGGGTTGGCGGGCTTGACCATTTTTCTTGGGCTTTAAAATGAAGAAGACATGTTGCCATGCTTGAATGTGATTAGGGGAAATGTCAAGCTTTTATAAAGTATTTTTTGTTATCAGATGAATAATGAAAAGTCAAATTGTGTTCTGGTTAATGCGGTTAGATACACAAACAGGTCACTTCCAGAGCAATGGAGAGGGAAATATGTGGCATAGCTTCATCTGGTGACTGATGGAGCACATACACTCATTTGTTTGTTTCTTTCTGTCTGTCTTTCTTTCTTTTTTTCTTTCTGTCTTTCTTTCTTTCTTTCTTTCTTTCTATCTTTCTGTCTTTCTTTCATTCTTTTTTTCTTTCTGTGTTTCTTTCTCTCTTTTTTCTGTCTTTCTGTCTTTCTTACTCTGTTTGTAATGGAATTAGCTGATCAAATATTGTATGAAAAAATGGAGATACAAGGTTTTTTATGACAGCGACAATATATAAGACCTGCCTAATCCTACGCTTAACCCCCTCAACCAAAAAGCAAAGTTTTAATGTTTTAATGAAAATACTCTTCACAATGTCTGAATTGCTTTGTTGGCCTCGGCAGATTAGTCCTGTTTTATCCTGTTTTTTCTGGCCTAAATATGTAAAGAAAAGATACAGAGAAAAACGATTCCCATTCTCGCATGCTCTCCTGATTTCTGTCCCCAGGCTGCTGAAATGGAGGGTTCGTTTCCCTTTCAAAACTCATTAAAAAATATAATTTCTGTGAATAATTATTTCCTCACCGTCTGCTTTTACACACTTAAACCTCACAGTGAAATCATCTTCCCTCGCCTTGTTTTTGCTCGGTGTGCTGCTGGCTGCTGCAGACATGTTGCGTCTAGAGTGGTCTCTGCGTCCTCTTCATTAGACACACATGTAATTGCCTTGCTTTCCCTGTTTTTAATGGCACAGACTCCGACAAGGGCTTAAATTCTTCTGTTTTTACAGCTGTTCTCTAAAGACAAAGGCCTTTTTTTTCTGAAGACATTAAAGACTCTTGCTTCACTCCTACATGGCCTACCAAGCATGTGTACAGCATTAGCGTTAGCACTCTGGCTTAGCAAATGCTGGTCCGGGCGCTCAGACAGCTAATTGTGTTGTCATGCAATAACAGTGTTGGTCCTTACAGCTGTTGCATTACCCCCCATGGTTGAGGTCAGGGGTGAGGCCTGTGCATGGGGTCGTGCTCTGCAGTGAGTTTGGGTTGAGTGTGGTGTACTGTATTCATGGGCCTTAATGAAATTCTCAGGATAAATGCTAGTGCAGGTATTCCTGTGCTGTGCTGTTGTGACTGTGAGTCAGTGCATAATGGAGGTGTGTGTGTGTGTGTGTGTTTGTTTTCCACAGGCCAATGCCGGGCCCTACAGTCCGACAGGACGTCATTCTGTTTCTGTAGAAGTCCAGATGCAGCGGCAGAGACAAGATGACGCTTTCACACAGTCACAGAGACAGTACAACTCCTTACCAAGGTAAGAGAACCCAAGATCACACACAAACTCACTGCATAAACACACACTCCAGCGAGCTGCATGATTAAAGGGTAGTCTTAGTGCAAGAACAAGAATTAGATAATTACATTTTGTCATTTGCTTTAAAGTTCTGCCGATGACATCAAATAAACACGGCTGCACATACAGTCAATAGCACCTTTTTTTTGAGAAGACAAAAACATTATGATCACACTGTCACACCACTAACATTAACAGACTGGATTGTGAGGTTAGTATTACACACATACAAACCCCCACACACATTCTCTTACACGCACACACACACACACTCCCACACACACACAAAAAAATACAAAATTACTCTCCTTGAGCTCAATGCTGTCCTTCAACTAGACGTCTTCCTCAGTCACGTTCTTGACTCTGTATATTGGTTGCAGCTCCACACACTCGATCAGAACTCTGTCTGTGTGTGTGTGTGTGTGTGTGTGTGAGAGAGAGAGAGACTACAGATCCTCTGCCCTCTAAAACTCAATAAAGAGCACCTGGAGAACATGTTTTCAGGGGGAAGTTTATCTTGGCAGCTGCGCTCCTCTGGGCCTTGCTCAGTTTTTTGGGGGCGGTTTAGTCCTGTATCTCCATCTGTTTCTCCATCTTCTCTCATCCCTCCCTCGCCCGCTTTTCCTCCTTCCTCTTCTGCACATTTGTCATGACTGTCAGTAACGCTCAGAGCAAGTGAAGTGTATCTGTGGCCGAAGGCTCTGTTTGATATCAGTGTTCATATTTGCTTAATCTTTTCCTAAACAATGCAAAGCCAGTCAGCGCACACCTACAGGGTAAAAAAAAAACAATGGCCAAAACACATCTTTAGTCACAGTAACTCAATTAACACTTACATCACTTCTCACAATTTTATTGTGTCTTCTATGCTGTGTTGGATTTTTTTTTGCTTTTTTATTCGGACTTTTCTGTCTTTATCCATTTTAACCTAAAATCTGGTGTCCACGTTGCTCATTGTAAAATGGATCAGCATGTGGAACTGAAGCTTTCCTATATAAAAGGAAGTAAAATGCCATTAATAGCTGTACTCTCTTCCTATTCATATGTTTACTCAATCAAAATGGTAGATTACGCATCAAAGTATGACAGCAGCATTGCGGCGGAATAAAGAAATCACATCTTTAAATTGAGTGTAGGACATTAAAAGACTTTCTTTTTTGACTTAATATTAAGGGGTTCCTAAAACTGGAAACAGACACTGCACTAACTGAAGGTGCCATTTGAGTGAATATGTGGGGGGTTTAATATTGTTTCCCTTAGCAGTGTTTTCCTAGCTGAAAGCTTGCCAGAATCGCTTATGGTGGAAAGCTGTTTGGCAAAACGGAAGAAAATAGACTGTCAAGCTTAGAGCTGCTTCATTTGTTTTCCGGAGTATCAGATTATGCTCTTTAGGTAATTGCTAAAGGAATGTGTACTGCATGTGTTTGTGTAATGTGTGTGTAGGTGTGTGTGCTGGGTGACGGGGTCTTTTGGTGCCTGCGTGCGTCTGCGTGCGTGCGTGCGTGTGTGTATGTGTGTGGTCTTCCCTACATGGATGAGTTCTGTTTTCTCTAGCCTGCGGTACAGTGCAGGATATATACAGTTACAGAATCTGCCCCATCTGAAGCTGAGGGAGGCCCATCACTGGATTTTTGGAGATGAGAGCATGTGTGAGTGTGAGTGTATGTTTCTTCGTCATCTGTGTGTGTGTGTGTGTGTGTGTTTCTGTGCTTGTGTGCATGTAAGAGGAGTGGTTGTTTTTAAAAAATGATGCCATACAACAGGGCACTCAGTTTACTTTAAAAATAAAACAGCAAATAAAAAAACAGCAAGAATATTAACAACATTTTAAACAACAACGATTAGTCCTACTATTACTATTACTACTACAATTTTTATTTAATTTGTTTTTTGTTTACAGTCAATAATTAGCTCCACACTGCAAAAACTGCTCAGGAATGGTTTGAGGAACATGACAAAGAGTTGACTTGGCCTCCATATTTCCCAAAACACATCTGTGGGATGTGCTAGACAACCTAGTACGATCCATTGAGGCTCCACCTTGCGTCTTACAGGACTTAAACCCTCTGCTGCTAAAGTCTTGGTGCCAGATTCCCCAGCATTTGGGCAGTCATTCATGTTAAACCCTGTTTTCAAGAAAAAATATCCAGACTTTGTTGGAAGCAAAACAGGACTAAACTTTTCCAACCTTTCTGTTATGTGTTTATTTTAAAACTTTAGGAGAGCGTTAGTTTTTGTTACTAAGGTGAGGTTATGATTAGGTTACAACTAGTGGGCCACGCCCACTGCGACAGGTGAAGTCAAACAAACAGTCGTCTCCATACAAACACTGCCAGTAGAAGGGATTACCCTGAAGAGCAGTGACTTTCAAAATGACACCTTTCCAGAAAGTCAGGTGCTTAACGCCTAAACATCATCTGTCTCCTAACACTCATTACTCACTGTTGAGTTCCAGACAGCCTCAGGAAGCAACGTCAGCACAAGAACTGCTCATCAGGAACTTTGTGGATTATGTTACCATGGTAACCACACTAGTCAAGCTAAGATCACCAGGCACAAAGCATTGACTCAAGTGGTGTAAAGAATACCTGTTTTTGATTCTGGAGCCATGGAAACACATTCTCTGGACAGATGAATCACATATCACCATGTGGAAGTCTGATGAATCAGGATTTGGGGAATGGTGGTCTATGGTGGTCTAGGGTAGGATTTCAAGGTTTGGACGCCTTAGTTCCAGCCTTAATTCTGCAGTGTACAGTGATAATCTGGAGAATTACATCTTTCCAACTTTGTGAAGGTGAAGAGTTCACTTAATAAAGTGTGTGTGTGTGTGTGTGTGTGTGTGTAAAATACATATGGGAGATATGTGTGGCCCCATCTCCCGACATTGTATATATAAACAAACCTGTGTGTGTTTGAATGGATATGTTTATGTGTGTGTTTGTGTGTTTGTATGTGTGTGTGTTAGGGCTGTTCTCTATAAACAAATCCATTTCTCCTCCTACTCCTCTCTCAGGGCAGTATGGTGATTCTGAGAGTCAATAGAGATGTTGACACCCAATACATGGAACACAGACATAATGACACGAATCAATGCAAGCGATCCGCGTCCACTTTCCCTCTCCGCCTGAAGGTATCGCCCGTGGCACCGTCGCTATTGGATACACTTCAATCTAAGTGTCGTCTGCCTATCCTCCGGGAGTGGTGTCAAGATCCAGCCCACGAGGCAGCATCTCGCAGACCCCGGCTACTTGATACGCATTCCTTCCATAATCTCGTAGCACCCGCTGAGCCAGGTCAGGCTGGTGAGGAGTGATCTTTGACCTTTGGAAAGCACAGTTTGCTTATTAGACGTGCTGATAGACTGGCCAAGCCCCATTCTGACCAATAGCAGCGCAGCTTTGATGCAGCCAGTATAGTGCCAGAGATAACAAGCACAAGTGACTCTGCTGTGTAGAGAATTAGTGCTGCAGTAATAAAGGGCATAATATTTAGAGAAGGATTATAGAGGGAGAGAGAGAGTAAGAGGGGGAGAAAGGGGGATAGGACAAGAGACAGAAAGAATGAGTGAGTGTGTGAGAAGAGAGAGAGAAAGAAAGAGAGACAAAAACACAAAGTGTTTTCTTCCAGCGCCTTGTTAACTAATGCGATGCACCGCTTAAGGTCTTGTGAATTTTGCAAATAATTTATTATTGTGTTATTAGTACTTGCGCAGCATATCTCCCTAGAAAGTGTGTGCTGTGCTTTTTGTAAAGCCCTGATCTGTACCAGATGGTTTCTTTGAACAATGGACCCACAGCATTTTCCCCATGACATTTATTTTTTCGGCTTTGGCACATTGGCTCTAAATTTAACTGTTCCACCATGACTTCATTATACTTTACAGATACATCATTCATTTATGATGGAGCACAAATCAATCTGAAGATTGTTTAAAAATGTGAGCTAACAATGTGAGGATTACTATTGGTGGGTGATGGCATCTGTATATCAGTACTGGTGTCACAATCAAAGTCAGGCTTAAGGAAATATAAGAACAAAGTTAAGTGTGCGACAAGCACTCACAAAGGGTCTTCAGCAGGGTATTTAAATACAGTGGTCTTGAACTTTAATTTAAACGATGTTGAAAACACTTACGCTAATGTGGGTAATTCACTGGGTGCATCAGATATGAAAGAGCATCTCAAAATACATAAAAGTTAAATCAATGAAAATGTTACTTTAAATTTGGTTTGTGTCTGATTAATGATTAATAAAAACATTTGTAAAGTTCCCTTTGGTGAAAAAAGCAGAACAAAGGCGTCAGTTTTCACATAAGAATGCTCTCCATTTGTTGATTCCTTAAAGACCTTTTCAGTGGATGGATCTTAAATGAACCAGTTTTGTAATGTGAAAACCTTTAAAAAAAAAAAAAATGACCCTTTTCTTCTGCAGCATCATTCAAAGAACCCTATATCTTTAAATACATAGAGAAAAAGGTATAAATATGTAAAGCAATCTCTGTTTGAACAACATCTGATAATGCAGCTGTAAAGCACAAATCTTCATAGTGCATAGCTCAGCATGTGGAAAATCTCTCCTTAGCTGCTTCTCGTTCTCTTTCTCCACAAACCCTGCACTTACACAGAGGACAGTGCCATATGAATCCCTTCAGGCCTACATTTAAGTGTGTGTGAGTAGGGGGTATATATATATATATGTGTGTGTGTGTGTGTGTGTGTGCGTGTGTGTGCGCATGTGTATTATGTGCAGGATAACAGGACTGTAGTCTGATTAAGAATAATGAATGTCATCTGAAAGAGAGAGCTCTATTTCCTTCAACATCTGCATGTTATAAGAAGCCAAAGAAGAACACACACATGCAAACTCTTACATCCTATTTCTATAGCAAATAGAAAACATAGCTGAAGAAATCAAAAACCTTTCTTTTGATCTCATTCAAGCATTTCCTGCTCTTTACTCTCTGAAGTGTGTGCATTTGTAAGAAGAATGGACTGCATTTTATTACGCTTTGACTGTATTTATAGTGTTGTTTTGCACAAATGTCCTTCACATTTTTGCCCTTTTTACTGATATCAAAACAAATTTGAGGGCAGACATGAACCAGATACAAACATGTATGTTATTTGTCATTAAAATGTTAATAATATATCAAAATGACAGTTATAACATGTTTGAACCATATGTTTGCCCATTAAGGATTCATTTCTGTGGTTTGTGACCTGATCCCCTCATCTCTCTTTCAGGCAGCCACGTAAAAACCCCAGTACTGTGTCTCAGGACTCCTGGGATAAGGTCTACCCCCCTGGCGAGGTCTTCCAGTCTGCTAAAGAGAACCCGCGCTACTCCAGCTATCAGGGAGGCCGGGGTACAAATGGTTACCTGAGTGTTCCTGCGTCCAGCCTGAACGCCCGTGTGCTGCTGGAGACCCAGGAGCTGCTGCGACAGGAGCAGAGGCGTAAAGAGCAGGAGGCTCAGGCCAAACTTGCACCAGCACCTGACCCCATGACCATGGCTCCCACACCCCCCAAAGGCCCCTACCGACAGGACGTCCCACCCTCCCCATCGCAGCTCGCCCGCCTCAACCGGCTGCAGAGCCCTGAGAAAGGCCGGCCATTCTACTCCTGAGTGGGGCAAAGAACGCAGAGAGTGATTGGATGGGAGGAGAAAAGGGTCTTGCTGGACTACATACACCAGCAATGCACAGTGGTGCTGGAGTGAGATCCACTTTCCAAGTGAACTCTAGCATTTTCAAACTAACCTCTGTCTGCCATATCTATGTTATTCTGTGGGTTATCACTCACAGCCTTTACTCGGCCCAGTTACTTGTGTTCGTAAAAGAGCAGAAATGCAGTTGACTGGAAACTAATCATAGAATCAATTGGGCCGCTGGATAACTGTTATCCTTATTATTATTAGTTATATAACATGAATTCAAAACCATGGCTTTCACACTCTTAAAAGTACATGGTGTCCTCTGGCCAGAGTGTGTCTTACCAAAGTTGTTTTTTTTATAAAAATTTGATCCAATTTAGGAGTTTTGGAGTAGAGAAAAAGCAGCTATTGTTGCTTTCATTGTTTTCTGGTATCCAGGTGTGATCAGGCAGGAGCTTATGATTACTTCACCCACACCACCACGCTGGTAATGAATTATCCTCTCATTCATCTCTGTAAGAACAAATTACACCAATTTACAGACGTGCTGCTTAGTTTACAAATAGCTTTGACTGAAGAATTCATAAGAGTGTTGTATAAAATGAGTTGTCAATAGTTTTTCAGAAAAATTGTTTTTTTCTGTTCATTTCTGAGAAACTCATGAATGTCTGTGATAATTCACTGGACACTGAGGATGTGGCAGATAAAGGTTTGATTGGAAACCGCTAGTTTTTTTCTATTCAGGACTTTGACCGTTACACCTTGCAGAAAAAATGGGTTTTGGTTAAATGAGTATTTTTTTAAACATGACTTGTACGATGCAGTGATAACTTTTGTAATGCGATTGTGATCTGCCAACTTCCCTCAGTAAAGGATTTCCAGTTCAGGTCCTGGAGGATCAGCACAGTTTTGGGATTTCCCTTTTCAAGGACATCTACCAAACCTGGAAATGAGCGTATGAGTTAAATCTGGTGTGGGCTTCAATACTCTAGGACCGGAGCTGGACAGTCCTGTTTTAGTATGTCAGAGTGTATGTGTGTGTGAATGTGTCTGAATGTTGTATTTTTAAACTGAATCCCTCCCAGCTATCCTTGAAAATGACAGCCGGCGTACGACTTTGCTGCATTGGTATTCCTATAGTGCTGTGACCTACATATCCCATTTCAAATCGAGCATCAATTTGTAATGTCGAGTGCAGTGTTCAAGAAAGTGGAGAGTATGTGTGTGCGAGAGAGAGAGAAGAAGAGAGAAAAACAGAAAGCACATGACCTTCACCTGTGGCTGAAGTGTGTCGTGTATGCGTTTGATTGGGCCTGTCATCCTGCAGCCTTCGTGGAAAATTCCAGGCTGAATGCTAAATCCTACATAGTGCTCAACACAGCATAAATAAAGCAGTATATGTTGGTATTAGGAGCCCTGGGGGACTCATCCCCACTCACCTCACTCACCCCTTTAAGGTTTGCTTTATTAAGGTATTTCACATACAAAGGATCGATACATGCAGTACATAAGATAAACACTTCAAGAGGTCCAGACGCAGCCTAATTAAAGTTTCAACAAAACTTATGAATATTTATCCTTTGTTCTTCTATCTAATGTCCTTCATTCTTATTTCATAAACAGGCTGTGTATAAACAACCCTCTGCCTCTCTTAGCCCCTCCCTCTTCTATTCCAGCTATCACAACAGAGCCTCAACCCACCGCACACACTGCACTTTGCCACACACACACACACACACACACACACACAAACACCTGTCCTTGGAAATCATTCAAATAACCTGGGTCAAAGCTGGACTGTTCATTAATGCACTGGGATGAAAAATTAATTTGGATGTGTGTGTGTGTTTGTGTTTGTGTCTGTTTGTTTTCATACATTTTCAGGACAAAATACACTACATTCCTTCCATGTCAGGAACAATTAAATTGTCTTTTGTTTGTTAAGTGTTTTTTTTTCTTTTAAAAACAAAAGATTTCAGGTTTTAGGCAATTCATTTTTTTTAAAGGGCATTTTTAAAAGGCAAACTCACACACATTTCTTTTTAGATTACTGAGCTTAGGCTAAAACATTTTACATACAGATGGGTGCTTATTTATATATGGCAGACAGGCCAAATATGAGTACTGGTTTTCACAGTACATTTGCATTCATCAATAGAAACGGTCCATAATTACTTGTTACATTTATTTACATTAATATTTTAGACGTTGCCATTCTAGAGGTACAAGTTTTTTTTTTCCATATATACATAAACGGTGTGGGTCCTGACACTGTATAAAAACAAAACTTTGTGTCTGTCTATGCAAATTAGTTTGTGAGCGTATGTGTGCGTGTTGTGTGCGAGTGTGTGTGTTTATCTCTAGTGCCTGTAACATGACTCTCCCATGTTGCTGAACTGAGCTTTGGCAGTTGGATGAAACACTTGGCTGCGGACAACAGGGTAAAAGCTGAAAGAGCAGTAGTGATGTCACACATAAGGAAAAGCCAAGCCAGGCAGATCTGGAACAAAAGACTTTCTGGCCTCCTCTCTCGTTCCTCCTCTTTTCCTTTTCTCTTCTCTGTGGGGAGCGAAGTACAGTAACGTGGTCTTGTGTACACAGCAAAGACGGATTTCTTCCTGTGGTTGAAGTAACTGGTACTTTCCAGCGACTGCCTTTTGGTCCTGTGGTACGATGGATGTCTCGAGTATTGACTTTGTGTGAAAGAACTATTTTTATTTTGACATTAACGTTTTCCTTATTATAGATTTTGTATTTTATGCGTTGGATAAATGTCGGAGATGCTGGATTCGATGGGTTAAGTGCCTGTAAAGAGGGATGCTGTTTTGTACCACAAAAGTTATTGTGTCGTGGAATGCACATATTTTATCATTCAGATATTTTACTTTATTTGTGTTTGTGTGTAACAACACTTACCTTTCCATCATGAACCGTTTGCTTCATTCCTTAAACGACAAACAAAGAGTAATATGCACATGATTTTGTATTTCTAAGACTTTTACATTGTCTGTATTCTCCCAAGGTAAAGTGGTGTCCCAGATAACTCATGTAAGCACAGTGCAATTGTGTTATTTTTTTGGCATAGTCTTTATACATACTGAATGAAACTGTAAACAGCTTTCTCTGTACATATCAAATCTAGATGAAATAAACAGAAGGCTGTTCCTTCCTCTTGTTTACAGTAATCAGGTGTGTGTTTCTCTTGGTTAACTGACTCACCATATGCAAAAGTACATCAAGTGTGATTAGCAACATCATTCGTTGCACAAACTGTGGTCAGAATTGGGCACTTTTCTCCTCTACATAAAGCCAGGCCTGATGGTTGGAAGGTTTAGGAAGGCCTCCATGCTTTGTTTGAAGTTCTCCTGGTATGGCGAGCACATTTCGGAGCTGCTGGAAAGATGGAAAAGGAAGGTGAAGAAATATCCTTCCCTCGCTTCCCTCTCTTTAATCTATTTTCTGATCCTATAGATCACTTTAATGTTGCCTATGACATGGCTGGCCAGCCCTGTAATGGGAAGTGTAATGACTTTGATGGCAATAAAGACAATAGTATAATTTATGAAGTTCAGGTCAGGACAAGTGGAGCTTTAGTGATGTTGGCTCTCGCCCTCGTTTCGCAGAAAAACCTGCCAAAAGCTTCTCTCCACTCGAGGAAGAGAGGCCCTCTGAAAAGCTCCATCTGTTTGACACTGTAGGGGTGTGTGTGAGTTAGTGTGTGCGCGAGAATAAGTGAGAAAAAGGATGGGAGGGAAGAAAAGTTGAGGGAGAGAGAAAGAAAACCTGAGGGAAGTTGAAGAGCAGAACCTTGTAGGAACTCTGTGGGTTCTCAACCCCCTCCCCTACACACACACACACACACACACACACACACACTCGGCAGGGCTTGCTCTGGGAGGGGCTAGAGGTGAGAATGGTGAGGATGCTCTCCCAGGTGTCGACTGTGGCACAGAGCCTGAACCCCAGAGAGATGATGTGAAGGTCTGAGGGGGGTGAAGTCAGCGTTTCCCCTCTGGATGATCCGCAGTGCTCACAGTGCGTTCAGCTCTATTTTATCTCCAGTCTGACTCCCTTCAGGCGTGGGTTGCTTTTCATCACACATATGCATATTGTCACTGTCATACTAATGCAGAATAACTCGATTTGTCCCCCTTTTTGTAGATTTTATTCACAAAAGCAGCTGCCTGTGAACATTTTATGATGGATGGACCAACAGAAGTGATGCAGAGTAATTGGAATGAAATTGTGTTAAAAGGCTGTTGTTTCTTTTCTATTGATCTTTTCAAATATGAGGACATATATATTCCTACCTCTCATTAGAAAAACATGCTGTCCATCAAAGGTTCAGCATATATTGTTGTGTGTGTGTGTGTGTATAAGTTTGTGCAGGCGTGTTTAAACTTGAGTATCCAGGAGGAAAGTCATAACCCGAAGATCTACATAAGTACTCGACACCAAAAATGTGGGCACAGTCCAGAGAAACAGGTAGAGATCAGAAACCTTGATACAAGTAACGTTGGAAGGCTTTACAGAAAATAGGCAATACATTGCACTGTGGGTGTTTGCTCTTCCTTTAAATAGACTAATACACAAGTGATCCTGATCTAGGCATTCTGCTGTTTTACAGTGGCATGGACTGGGTTTAAGGATCCGGCTGCCTGGTGATTCAAGTTCCAGACCCTGTGTTGCCTCTCTCTGTGGAACACTAACACTTTATAATATAAATACGTACATGGTTTATAAGAGTTACATGTATCTTTAGGAGGTTTTGCCCAAACTTGTCAAAACTCTTTCAGCTCAAAGGTGGTATAAACACCTGGTCAAAAGAAAGCTGATTTTCAATGTTTTCTACGTGTTTAATCCTAATTTCATCATTAATTGTTATTGTTCCTCCAAAATGTTCCCTTAAGGCCAGTTTTAAGCGATATCCTATATTTTCAAGTATTTTTGTAGTCTTCTGACTACCTCAAACTCACCCTGCAGGCTGGTTCCTCCATATCACTTGTAGTTGTTGTTTCTGAAATGTTTAAAATGTTATGTTTTATGTTTTTCTTTATTTTGCCATCTTCTGAATGGGTAACACAAGCTAGCATCCCTTGTGTTAAGCTGTGACATGCAACACAATGGGACTGATGACAAATAGCCACATTTGTTTTTGACAGCGCAGCTATCTTGTGAAAGTAGGAAACACAACATAGGGAGTGGGATTGGTCATGACAAGGTAGGAAAAATTGTGTATACAAACTAGTGCATTTTACATTATCTTCAGAATAAATGCCTTTGTTGAACATTTTCTATTTATTTTCAGCTCACATTGTTTAAATATGTGACGTCCACTGCACGGTAAGTATAGTTTATATGAATGAAATGTGTAAAGCCCAAACATGCACACTATTGTGCTTATGTTGTACAGTATTCCGGGTATTGTATTCCATTTGAGCCTAAACACTGTGTTTCCGTCTCATTGTTTGATATCCACCCATGAATAGCTGTTAATTCCTGCTTTTTAACTGTCCGTGTATTCAGATGGACCAGATTGTGGGAGCTGTGCACTAATGCTGCTCTGTTACTCCTTCCACTGTTCCGTTTATGTACTGGATTCTGAAATGCCCTTTCACACCCCCATCAGTGATGTCCCGCAAGCCTCCTGCGCGGGGCGTAATCAATAGCAGAGAGGAGCTGTCAGTGCAGGGATTTGATTTCACGTGCATGTGCTGGGGTCTAGAGCTGAGGTCCCATCCTTCTGCTCCCCCAGTTCCCATTCACTCTCACCATAAGTGTGTCGATATGGGAAGCAGATGCCTCGGCTCCAGATGAACATTAACGGCTCTTTCTTCTTTTCTCTTTGCTCTTTTCCCTCCAGTCCAGGCCTCTGTCATTTATCCCTCTGCCTTTCCAGTGCAGGGGGCCGGCCCTGAGTCACCTGTTTCAGTTTGAAGAACCTGTTTTTAGGCCCGCCGTGGGGATTTGGAGGGCGGAAGCGGTGGCTTTCGGCAAGGAAAAAGCAGCCATAAATCTTCTGGATGCGAGAGCAAACAAATTGCAGGGAGTCGCTTCACACACACCCTTCTCTTTCCCTCCTGTGCCATAACCCAGCGCAGATCATCTGCACAAGCCCTGCTTAACATCTGGTTTGTGTGTGTGCGTGTGTGTGTGCGTGCGTGTGCATGTGTGTGTGCGCATGTGTGTGTGTTTCAACTTAGACAGTTTCATATACAGTTGGTCAAATTACAATTTTCATTGATTTTCTAATTGCAAATAATAGATTCAGAGAACACACTTAAACAAACATACTCTGTTTCTGTTTATTTGCTAAATGGATCATTTTTACAGGGTTTTATTTATTTTGACTAACAATTTGTGTGTCACTTTTCACTGTGTGTGTGTGTGTGTGTGTGTGTGTTAATGTGAGTGAATGTTCTGGAATAGGGAGAGAGGAGGTCACTCACTGAACCTGAAAAAAATAGGGCGTGAAGTCTGCTGGTAAAGCTGCAGACAGAATGTGTGTGTGTGTGTGTGTGTTTGTGTGTGTGTGTGTGTGTGTGTGTGTGTGTGTGTTGTCAGAAGGGTTTTGTCTGCTGCATCTCACAGATAAGGATTGGAGCTAGATTCCCATTGCTTCCTCGCTGCCAAATGCCCCATGAAATTGTAGCAAAATGTCAATGTGGTTAACCTCTGCATTTAGCCTCATGCCTGGCCTGGATACATACCCAACCTTAGCAGACCTCTCTGGACCTGTGGGGATCCGAGCAGACCGCAAACAAGGCCAGATAGGCCAGGCCGCTCTCAGGCCAGGCCAGGCCAGGCTCTGTCTGTGAGAATGGCTATGGATCTCAGTCAGTTGCACATTCGTTTCATAATTGCTGTCTTTCAGTTTGAACTATTGGCAGGAATTGTGTTGATGTAACATATTTAGTTCATCTGCAAACAATCTGACTGTTATAAATTCAAAGCATCATTTCTTCAGGTTTGAGCCAGGCCTCCCAAGACCATCATCCAACCCAGATTAAACATAGAGTTCTTGACAGAATGTAGTTCTCGCAGCCATTGGACTGTACTGACCAGTAAAGCTTTCAGTAAAGCTATCTCAATGTTAATGTAAACAAGTCATTAGTATGTCAACCAAAGTTGAAACCTGAAACTGTTTTTTTCTCAATTACATTTCTAAAGCAAAAATATACTTTATACTTCACACGTTATCATTTAGACCTTGTTAAAAGTCTAAAAGCCAGTTTTGTATTTTTTGTAATCAGTCAAGTTTTTGTACTTTTGAATGTGTTTTTAATAAAACATCTAGCCAAATCCAGTTCAAAGTGAAGCTGCCCAAAACTATATCATTTCATTCTGCAAAGAGAAGCATCACCCATTAGTTATGGCACACCACCAAACATTTTCTTTTTACTTGCATATAATAAAGTATGTTTAAATGTCGATAGTATTTGTTTTCACTGGCTCCTTGCCTCCACTTTTCGCTGAGTAAAATGTTGATTCTCAAACTTTAACCTAAATGTATTTATTTTTGTACTTTTTTTCACCCAAGTCCCTGTCTGAGACATATTGCCAGGCTTCAGGACTGATGAAAACTTGTATATATGGATGCCACAGTCATTTTCCGGAGCCTTTGTTGATTTCTTCCAGTTTGGATCCGTCCTCAAGGTGTGAAAAATCGACTTGTGCTCACACTTGCTTGAGGAACTCATAGCCCCGGTAATGGCCCGCAGTTATTTTGTCACATTCCGTATGAATTAAGTCTTGTGCCCAGCCACAACTTATCAATTTTAATGACTCGCACTCAGCGCAGTAAATGGATAGATAAAAATCATACAAACATTTATGCAAATCTTTTTCCTAAGTGAACTGATTCCCGTTTCGATTTGCAGCATGAATGTAGTAATATAGGAGGGCTCATTTGTGACTCGTCACAAGTAGTTCTCTGGACGGCTAATGTTCTGCTGTGCACTTCGCTCAGTCTGCTGGAAGAGAGCAATGTTGGGGCGTCTGCTGCATGTTAGGGGTTGATGGGCATTTGCGTTTCTCATATTGATGTCTACCGATGCACTTGCTAGATTGCCTTTGGATCTTAATGTGTATGTGCATGAATTCCATGAGTTAAGAAGATTTTGAAGACAGCTGGGAGAGCTGCTGGACAGATATATGGCCACCCACAGAAAGTGGAGCAAAATCAACATTAGAGAAGCCTACTGGGGCCTGGTAAAGATACTAGAACTGATATTATATCCCCTGAAGCAGAAAAGTTCCTCATCTCTCTCTCTCTCTCTCTCTCTCTCGCTCTCGCTCTCTCTCTCTCTCTCTCTCGCTCTCTCTCTCTCTCTCTCTCTCTCTC
>JBBPDB010000007.1:5910628-5937624 GCA_037974465.1 Brachypetersius altus
AGAATTGCTGTTCTTCATGATTCATACACAGGAAGTCGATGAGTCATCAGGTGGAGCGCGCTGATGTTCTCTAACAAATTACTTTTGTACATATATGTTTATGCTATTTATAAATATAAATATATGTATGAATATACATATGTATATATGTGTGTGTGTGTAAATGAACAATACAATATAATATTGTATATAAATATATCTTATATACAGAAAATACAATTTTACAGAATACAATATACTCCAGTATATCCCCTTAATGCCCTAATACACACACACAAAATGTTTTGCTGTATAGAATGGTTCAATCCTTTGGCTTTATTGTCAGCCAAAAGTTGGTTTTATTGTCAGCTATACGCATACACAGTATATGGCTTAAAGAAATTGCATTTCTTACAGTCCTAGGAGCACGGACAGCACTAAAAACAAACACACATACGACATGAAGACAAAAAGTAAAACATGACAGTAACAGTTTAACAAGTATCAATGAAGAGAAAACATTTAGGAGGACAAGAAGGGGATATATTTTAAGATAGAAAGAAAACTGCAGATATGTAATGAGGTTATAACAGCATAGTAGTCTAAAATTTCAGAGGTTTTCAATACACAGAGAGGAAATTTTCATATTATCTAACCCTCAGAATTTTCACTCCATCCCAGTGCATGGTTGAGCTTCTGGTGTGCGCTACCACATTTTCTGGCACTCAGAAATCTCTGGGTACATGGTTTGTAACGGTTTCTGCGTTCTAGACTCTACCAGTCTTGTTGGACACATGGAGAAATCCAAGGCCTCACGCAGTATAAATCAAAGCAACTGAGCTGGCAAACAGCCTGTGGTCTGCATCCAGTAACTTGGCCGAGGAGCAGGAGGGATTGGCCAGTTTATTCGAAGCACGTGCCAGCCGTGGAGCCCAACCCTCCTGTTATGTGAAGCCAAACCCATTCCCCTAATACACCCAGCATGCATACACATTCATGCGCTTACACATCCCCACAGTCAGGCATTAATTTTCCTATCTGTTCATTCTTCTTTCGTTGCACCTGCATCCTTGGCAACCGTGCCACACTGCGAGAAGCCAACCCTAAAAATAACAGATAACAAAACAAAATAACTTCTGACCCCGGTTACAAAGCTGGGAGTGCTTGTTGTTATTGTTCCGTGTTCTTGCCTTTTCTCAGGTGCCACTGCAGCGGTGGGGTAACAGATTGAATCTGAGGCGTGCTCAGGGGATTAATTGGAGGTTTGGTAGGTGTTTCAACACTTCCTCTCCGCAGTGACGTGTCCCTAGGGGGGAATTCTCTGCCTGCGCTTTCCTGTGTAATGGGGAGAAATCTCTCCAAATGGACCCCAACAACAACAGCACCTCTGGGAACACACTCCTGGGTTTGGAGTCTGCCTGCAGGGGCCTGTGGGCTCTGCAGGGATGGGAAGACCACATACAAGTGAGGCCTTTCAATCACCCAAATCAATATTAATGCCACATTCAGACCTTCACATTGTTCGCAGCTTGTTTTCGTTTCCGTAAATGAGGGGATCTGATTTTGTTGTGTTTTGTTTTCTTCCTTCCATCGCATAGAGAATGGAGGCCGTCTTACTTCCCTATTTATAAATACACTACTATTTGTCCTCAACAAGATGTTATTGCCTAATTTGTTTCTACCTAAATGCCTGGAAATGCATGGAGCCCATCAGCAATTAAATTCATGCAAGCAGAGCTATAGTTTCGCAAGCTGGCGCTAATGTGTGCTTTAATTTTATAATTTCATTTCAAGGAACAGCTGAAATCGGATTTCACAGGCAGTTTTAAATGAAAAAAGGAAGAAATCAATGCAGGGCTAAATGCTGTCCCTGAATCATCTACCCCGTGTTTAAGAGGAGTGAATGTACAGAGCTTGTGAACAGACACAAGGAGAACATCAGGGCGCTCCACCTGATGACTCATCGACTTCCTGTGTATGAATCATGAAGAACAGCAATTCCACACAGGCCCTTCCATTCATGGTATACAATGCTGCAGTTCAGGAGCTACAACATAAAATAACAGTAAATCAAAAGAGAATTCTACTAATATTTCCAAATGTTTGCATAATTCAACTGTTGAGATCTAAACAGAAGTCCTTAGGAAGTGAAGTGCATTGTAGAGAGTCATACACACTTAGATTTCCCAACAATGGTGGTGATAGGAAATAGAGCTCACAATGTCTACAACACTAACATAGCCATTTGATTTGCTATCCAATACAACCAGTGCACCTACATGTGCTTGCAGTATTTCTGTGATATTTATAACGTTAAAGCAGTGTTAGTATCTTTCTTTGGGAACTGGGAACACCTTGCATGTATCTCAACCCCCTTAATAGGTTTAGGCCAAAAGCTTCAAATAATGAAATGTCTGAGGGATCGAATAGCGTATTTATAACCACCCCATGTAATGATGTTCCTTGAGGTAGCTGTATTACTTTACATCAAACCACTCTAAATGACTTTGTTTACATCTTACCAAATTTAATTATTCAGAAATTTGAACCCATCTTTAAAATGCCTGTTTAATATCAAGCACAAGCAAAGTGGGTTTGTGAGAATTTACTGTATTCCACTTATAACTGCTTAGTGTCACGGCTCGGCCAGTGGCCGGTAGGGGCCACTGTTTTGTGTTGGTTTTTTGGGACTTTTATTTTGACTGTTATGTCTGTGTTGTGTTCACGTGTCACATTTCCACCTGTTTTGCGTTTGTTCTTTGATTTCTGTCTGTATTTAAGTTCCGTTTGTTTAGCCCCTTGTTGTTTGTCCATCGCCTCATTTCACCCCCTTTAGTATCCTGTTTTCTTGATCACGTCTGTAGAGCCCATTGCGCCAGGTTTTCTTTGTTCCCGTTTCTTGTTTCACGTTAAAGTTTAATAAAGAGCCTGACCCGGCCCCTGTGACACTTAGCAAGATTTTTTCATGCTTGAATTTCGGATGCTACTCTTTACACTGTCGTCTTTATAAAACTCATTATAAAATCTGCCAATGAAAATTGTTTCAAATCGGCAAAACTCATTGACTGCACTCCAGGAGACAAATAAAGAAATGAGTTTACATAGACTGCGTTCTAGTGAGGCAGGCATCCGTTGTGCAGGGGAGCCAATGAGATGCTTCCCCTGGCATCATTTATTTACCATGTTTACCCATTTGGGCCCTCAGAGAGGTGAGAACGTGTGTGTGGAACAGGGCGTTTTCAAACACCCTCATGCCGAGTCACCTGCTGTGACCAGCCAAGCTGGAAGCACACACAGCCAAGCTCGACCTCATCCATGCTGTTTATCTTATGCATGCCCACAATGTCTCTAAACCTCATGCCTGTGTGTCTATGCCTGGCAGCCTTTGGGGAGGAAATAGCCTGGGCAAAATGCTTCAGGACAGAACAGATGTTTAAAAACATCATTCACTACCAATGCTTATTTGTGCAAATTTGGTAATATCCCACTGATTGTAGGTTATATAAAGTGGGACCAACAAAAGCTACAAACACAAACTTCTCTGGCTATGATTATATGTGGAAGAAACACTATCTCATGTATCTTGTTGTGCAGAAGTAACGGGCCATAGTTCTAGTGCATTCACGCAGTAACAGCTGGACTTTTTCTCATTGTTATCGTGATAATCCCTGTTTTTAGCAGCCCATTCTTTTTTGGACTCATATTGCACGTCTGGCTTTGACTGATCAGAGTAAATGAAGTGGTTCTGAGATGGCCCCTAGGCTTCAGTCAGAGCCTAATCCTGTCGTTTCCTGAGATTCAATGAGTCAGTAGATGATTTATGGAGCGCATTCAAAAGTTTCAGGAAGTGGACCATTGATAGCACTTTACACCGACCGCTATTAATCAAGAGCATATTTCATAATATGAGGAAAAGGAACTCGAGTTAAAAATACATCATGATTTAGAATAGAAGTTCTTCTTTTTACGTTTCTTTTCTTCTCATCTTGTTTCATCTTACATTTTTTTTGTTTGAAGTGATGGTTTCATCATGTGGTAACAAAGCTTATACTTTTTCCACCACATTTCCACCCTTTCCTGTGTTTCTTAGGTGGTCTTTGAGCCAGATTTCTGAAGCAAAATGGCTCCCTTTGACCAGCAAGCCCTCGAAATGCAGCTTGAAAAGACCTTTGTGGGCCAAGGGCTATTGAGATGGAGCTCTGTGATTAACACGGCACACTCCAGAGTGAATCCTCGCTAATCAATGCCTCAAAGTGCCACGAAGAATGAAAAGAGGAGGCCGCCGGGTGCCTCCTTCGCACCTTCAGTGCCACAAACTGGGTCTAGTGGTTTGGTTGCCTTGGTGAGTGAATGTGCTCAAAAGCTTGAAATATCTGGAGACTGAGCTCTGAATGCGGAGCCCTGCCACTACAATGAGGTCAAACTGTTACTTAGAGTTTGCACTATAATTAGAGCAAACACTTCTCGTTATACCTCAGACAGGCTAATTCTAAGTCCTCTTGGTACATTAGTCACTATATCTTTAGACACAACGCTGAGATTCTGTTATTTCCAGAAGATTTTCTGTTTCTTTTCACTTTAGCAATAATGTTGTCTTTTTAATCAACCTAGGCTAACTCATCAAGTACTGCATTTCCAAGATTTTGCTATGACCCAGACTAACGGGTTCACGGTTAATTATATCAAGTCGAAAGTATGTTTATAATTGTAAATCATGTTATTCCCCCGCCCTTTAAATAAACCAAGCTGACCTCAGGCCTCTCTCTGTGGAAGCCTGAGCTCGGCGGCCTGTGGGGGGAGAGAGAGGAAATAAATAAATGCATAAACTCTGAAACTCTCTTTGGCTGTGACAAGAGAGAGTGCTACCTCGCCACCTGCGACGTCTGGCACCTCTTGCTCCTTTTGCCAATTAGAGAGAGGGAAAGGAGGGCTAGCCCCCAGGCCTGGTTTGCATAATATCGTGTGCTTAAAAACACAGCCATCTGTTTCCCAAGCCTTCTCCCTCATGACTGTTACTTTAATACGCTAACGTTTGAAAGGCCGCATGCGAACCTCAGTGTGGTCCCCGATGAGAAGAAAAGGACAAACAGCGGACTTTTGTTCTGTACAGATGAATCTTAGCCACAGCCAGAGCCTCTGTTTCACATCCCACTGCTTCCACATCCCAAAGCCGACTGTTGCAATCCACCCACAACTTCCCTCATTTCCTAAATGGTTCTAGGAAAAAAAACATATCACTGTAATCCACAGCCAAATATGTACTCTTCTCCATTCGCAGCATGATTTATGCCACATTTATGTGGAGAAAGGGAATAGATTGTTTTGTTTGTGCCAGACATATGAATAAAAATATATTTCAGTGATATTTATTGTTATTTTGAAGAAATCCTGCTCAGCAACCGTCACAGCGCACCCAACAATAAGGGCAGCATGGAACATTTATATAGTGACAAAAAATATAGTAGCACACATAAAACTGCAGTTCCACATTCTCCAGCATTTTACTATGAACAACATGGACCTGGATATGCACACACATATCAACAGGACAAGAGCAATGTCTCTGAATTCTCAGACAAGGCTTTAGTGACGACAGGGCTAACTGGTCCAAAACCTTTACATCATGTAAGGGCTTTAAAATCACCAAGATTTTTCATGTCATTCAGTTCATATCTGTGGTCTTGTTAAGCACAGTTCATGATCTTATTTAAAAGATAAAATTCTTATATTCCCATAATCATGCTTGGGCCAATGAAAAAGAGGGTGGACCTAGACTTGTTGGGCCCAGTCATAGTACTGTTTTTGTGTAATGACTTTTGTAACCGATTTTTGATTACATCACTGTGCATCAGCAGGTCCGAGAAATCACACATTGTTCAACAAAATGTTCCTTAATAAACCAAAATGTTTTTTTTCTATGATATCAGTCCAAAGAACCCCTCTCCAGGAGAGTTATTATGAAAAATTGCAGTTTGTTTCTTGGACAGTTTTTCTAATGATACGTCTCTCCCTGGCTAACATATGATCTGGTGTGTGTCGTCTTTTCTAGGATGAGATCAGTCTAGTGCTGCCCAGATCTCATGCACATGCTTCCCAACAGAGTGTTTGTTTTCTCTGGCTCAAACACAGATACACATTCACACTCTTGCAGAGTTCATGCTCTGCCGTACCCGAGTTTGGCACCCACGCCGCAGCCAGCAGGCAGGCAGGCAGGCTTAGAGGAGATGATAGATTAACAGCAAATCAGAAATTAAACAAACCCTCAGGGCCTGAGGACTTCCAGAGGTGTTCTCCCCAGGACTTTGGGCTGGGGGGAGGAGACGCTGGCCCACTGTGGGGCCATCCTGGGTTTGCTGCTGGGCCAAGCCGGTGCCCAGAGCAGAGGCAGACCAGATGTTAGCCATGTGGAACATGTTAGGGAATTATATATATATATATATACTCACTGTGCAAAATTCTTCTTTCTCAAATGATGAATCTGGCTTTCCTCCTCCCAGAATGGGACGTGTTTGCCCCCCCCTTCCTCTCTTTCTTTATCATTTGACAGTGAAATATGGTTGACTCTGCTTTCCATTACCCATTTTGCGGTCTCACTTGGGTTTCATCTCCACTTGCTGCAACAGATGTCTATTTTAGAGATCAAGTAAACACATCAGCGTATCTTGAAAGGTTTGGGACGCACTCTATACCTCCAAGCTGTCATTATGACCAACGTAGGCATGCTGGCTGATTAGATACGTGCTTCTAATTACCAGCGGATCTTAAGGGCCTGCTCCTGCGGTTTCCATCAGGGGTGTCGGGGGAAACTACCTCCATTTCAGGCAATCAGATGCTTGTCTGCTGCTCCTCGACCGCAATGCTTGCTTTGAGATTTGGGCTATCCTTTGTCATCACAACAAAGACCCCACCCTAAGCTACTCTTTCAAGAAGGAGCACGTAATGGATACGGCAGTAATCACAGGGATTTGACTCCGCTACCGCCATGTGCAGATTTTCAAAGAGATGTTTCCCATTCTTTGTGTGCACGGTGGAGCGGCAGCTTAACTTCTGATGATGTTATTGCCAGCCAGAGCTGGCAATGGAGTTTTGTGTGAGCTTCTCTCTGGAAAAAAAAAAAAAACACACACACACACAAATTTGCACAGAAGACCATCACTGGGACTTTGATACATTGAAAACTGTCTTCATGTCTGTGCTGTGTGGCGGGCCACAGCCATTTCTCTTTCACTCCAACGTCTTTTGATGAAAGCGTGATTTATGCATTTGTTCCCTCTGGCAGTGCAATCAGTTTAAATATGAGACACTGTGTGTGGTGCTGTGCAGCCGGGAGGTGTGCTAAACACATTAAAAGCTTCCCAGTGCCTGAAGAATGATTGCGGTCGGACCCGTCAATGCCACTGCCAGGTCTCGTTAGGGCCTTCCCAATACATTCTCCCCATTCACCGCCTATTTTCCATTATTAAGCTGCATTCAAAAATGCCAGTGTGCATTGGAAAGACAGCTTAGGCTATGCTAGGTCTCAGTCAGCTCATGAGCCAGAACCTCCCACAATTAAACATGAGGTGATTTATGAAACGGCCGGGCCGCAGAGTGAGACTCGAAAACACGGAAATGTAATATGATCGCAATTTCATTCCAAGATGTGTTTTTTCTGTAAGGAAGCTAATACAATAGTGAATGCTGGTGCCCTCAGGCCAAGAAGGGTGTGTTCTGATATGTTCCAAAGCTGCATGGATTACTATAATTGCCGCAGAACGTGCCTAGACTGATTGTGCGCCACACTCGCCCTCTCCAGTATCTCTGAACACTGCTATCAGAGTTTTGTGGCAAGCCTCAAGCTTTCTCACTTGATTAGGACCCATAAACGAACTGACTTGACCCTGTCCAGGCTTTAAGAGCAAGGAATATAGCTAACACTTAAGTGTAATAGGACAGGGATATAAAATAGGCATAGACTTTTATTGTAAGCTCATTTATTGCATAGTTGTCTAAAACCTTTAAATGAGTACATTTTGATACGTCTAAAACATTCTTTATCGTCTTTTAATTCATCCACTCATTCAGTACCATATTAAATTATTAAATTACTAAACACTTCTGAATCCCTCACTGTTATGTCAGAAAGCTGCAATATTAATCTTCTATCGATCATAAATAATTAAGAATAAAAGCCAGGACATCTCTGAAAATGGGCTTTCAAGCCCATAAACAGGAGCGCATGTTAGATCAGGGCATGTGGTTGACGTGTCTGCTTTTAGCCGAGTTTGATCCAATTATCTAAATGCTTTGTTTTGTCTCGCAGGAACAGAAGGGACAAACGCAATGCTCCACAGTAAAATAGTAGGAGTCTGCATCTGGCCCAGTGAGCTCAATAAAAAAGAGAGAAGGCCATTAGCAATAAAGTTAAATGTACAGCATTCCATATCAAATCATCAGCTGCTTCCTTATTTTCTGTGGTGAAAAAAATGCAATTCAATTTGTTTGCAGAGAATTTTGCAGGGAAGGAAGTAAAATTGTTCTAAGGTCACAGATGAGCTAGACAGTCCTCTAGTCTCAGTTTCCAGATGGCATATAAATCTATGTTGTCTGGAAGAAAGAAAAGCCCCAGAGTTGGCCAGTAGCTTTTTTTGAGGGAAGAAATCAAATGCATCACTGCATCAGTCTGAAGGAACCATGAGTTTGCAGTTCTTTGACTGCATGCATCTGATTACGGCCACTGGAGTAGATTACGTGCAAGATCTTCTGCAAGATATAATTTACTATTCAACAGTTAGTTCCAACAACAGGAATTCTTCACGAATAGCGGCAATATTTCTTCACTATAACTGTATAATTCTGCTGAGCGATGGTTGCAGAGTAATGACTGATGTTACACGGTTACTAATTTTCTACTTCAGTAAATTAGATTTCAAATGCAGTCTGTTTAATCACATACTTGAGAACTGTGTGACAGTAGCCCTACATCAAATTCAGAACGTATTCCCCCTAAACGAGTTTCACTAGAGTTAGCTAGAAACAATCGAACTACAATTCAGCAAACGAGCTGGCTTGTGACATACTTTACACATTGAATGGAACAAAACCACAGTCCATTGTATTCTTTACTTTTTTCTTTATTTTACAGAGCAATTGTGTAGATTTACACTGATCAACCATAACATCGAAACCACCCACCTAATATTGTGTAATATTGTGTAGGTTCATTTAAGAGGTGGAACCCTATGGATAGGCCTAATTAACGAGTTAACACCCTTTGTCATGTTCCTCAGATCATTCCTGAATACATTTTGAGGTGTAACAATGGGCACTATCCTGCTGAAAAAGAGGTCCCTGCCATTAGGGAATACTGTTGCCAAGAAAGGGTGGACTTGGTCTGCAACAGTGTTCAGCTCCCCACACTTAGTGAGCCTTACAAGTCTCTTGTGTCAGTTTACCAGTTGTAATTCGTGGACAACTTTGGTAGGGACTATCCATTGAGAACATCCCTAATATGTGTCTTATATATTCTCCTCCTTTACAGGTGCCACTGTAATGAGAATCAAAACAGAATCAAAAACATCAAGGCATGAATTCCAGCGGGCCTCTGTGCTGTAGTATCTGGCACCAAGACACTGCCTCCACCAGCTTGCTTTCTTCCCATAAGGCACCCGGGTGTTTCCTCAGGTAAGTGGCACCAACACACACACTCAGCCGTTCACATGATGTACATGAAAATGTTAATCAGATCACCTTCTTTCGTTGCTCTGTGGTCTAATTCTGATGTCCATATGGGCACTTTTCATGATGCACACAAGTTAGCATGGGCACTCTGACCAGCCTGTGGCTCTGCAGCCTCATACACAGTAATTTGTGCTACACTGTGTGCTGACCATTATATATTACAGCCAGCATGACCTTTTCAGCAGTTTGTGCTGCAGTGCTGCTCTTCTGTGGGATCGGACTAGAGGGGCTTGCCTTCGCTACTCATGCATTTCAGTGAGCTGTGGGCACTCATGACCCTGTCTCGGTTCATCAGTTGTCCTTCCCGGGACTATTTTTGGTAAATATTAAGCACAGTATTCCTGGAATACTCCAAATTACTTGTTATTTTGGAGATGCTCTGACAATAACAAAACCCTTTTTTGCTGATTTTTAAAGAATCATTTACAACAGAGTCATACAGGAGAACCAAATAATTAGATAAATGACTATTTTTACTTTCAAATGGTTCTTTGAATGTTCATCACTCTTTATAGAACCATTTTGTTTGCTCAAGAACCCTTGAAAAATCTCTTTTTTGAAATGATTTCCAAAAAGGACACTCGGTGTTGTGTTATCCGAAGGCAATTGTTGCTCTGCTGTTTTGCTGCCATGTACTGCGACTATAGAAGCAAGTTTTCCCATTTCCTTCAATCTGCTGAAATTAAATAAAGCTCTCCTGATCAAACTGGGCAAACTTATTCCAACCTCTCACGAGCAGTAAACAACAGAAAAAAGAGAGGAGCAGATAAGTATTCTATTAAACTTCACATTATTTACTTTGCCTCTTCCCAGAAGTGAAGCCGTCTTCCAAGAAGCTGTGATGTTATCTCTCTCTCCCGCTCTCTCTTTTCTAAATAGAGATCTCACTCAATCATCAGCAATGTTGGCTGCTCAACCCCTTATCTGTTCTGCATTTTCTTTTATGAAAGCACAGCAGAGGAGACGTCCTGAGCTCACTTTCTTGGCAAGAGTTTCCATGTTTTGTGTTATTCTTTTCAAAGGCAATGTTTTATTCATGACAAAACATACCGACAACATGCTGTGCCAAAGTAATGAGCAATCCTATGGTACAAGTGGTCAGTTCATGGTCAGATGGGTTTGCCCCTTTGCTCCCTTAGACTAGCTGAGCTTTCATGCAGTTTGCCTCAGGTTAATAATTATGCTCTGCACACATGCTGCTATCACAGCCGCCATTCGCTGCCACAAAAACACCTCTCAGAAGCCTATCATACTAGTGCGCATTATAATATTCAGGGCAAGGCCTTGCATTATTAATGCAGCCTCATAATTTAGGTTTTGGAGCAATTGTTTGATCCTCAAATGTGTCATCCGAGGATTCTCCTAATCTGACAAGGCTTTGAGGCCTGAGAGGGAGAGAGAGAATGCAGATCGGAGGGAGGCAATGAAGGTACCATTGCCTGAAACTCGCAGGATGGTGTGATGCGGCAAAGATAATGAGGGCGGCGTTCAGAAGAGAGCGGATGAATAAATAATCACTTGGTCTATGAGGATTAGTTCAAAGGCCGTCACTAACTTAAGAGCTCATGTATGCCTTTTTCCAAACCAGAAACACCATGATTTATTCAGCTCCTCAACACTGTTAACTCGGGCCTGCATGGGAGCACTACGGTTAAAGAACTACAGCGGAGGGAATTAAAAAAAAAAAAAAAAAAGTTTTGACAAAGGATGAATTACACCCGGCCCTTTACCCGACACTTCCAATCAGCCTTGCAATTAAAAGGAGTGAGTGGTTTTATGGCTGATTGGGAAATGTATCAGATCCAGTAGTCAGTTTTTGTGTTTCTGCCAGTGAGACAGAGCACTGCAGCGATAATTTAGACCTCTAAGTAAGTGTACTACACCAAACATTAGTGTAATTGCGTTCTTGTGGCATATGTAAGCCTCGGAAGCAGATCCGTTGGAACCCAGGGACTTGTCAGAGTGGGGAAATGTTTCACCACAGAATCATAACATGTCAAAGCATACCAGGAAATATATATAATAATACAACTCCATCAAACTTGACATTTCTTTTCTGATGAGTAGTTGTTTATTCAATTGATTCATTCTCTTTGAAGGCCTTATCTTCTAAGTACTCAAATATATATTAAAGGTTTTAAATCTTAGTAGGTTTTACTTACTTTACACAAGTCACTTTTCAAAGAAATGGTTCTGTAGAAAAAGTGAATTCGTATGGATCGGCACATGTTTAAGCAATTTGTCATTCAAGGTGGTTAGATTTCTTTAAAATGGTGTAAATACAGCATTTCACATTAAACTGCTCTGGATGACTTAAAGTGTTTAGAAATTCTCTTTTAAACCGTATTTGTGAAGCCTCATTGCAGAGCTCAGCCATCACTGCTGTATTTCTTATAGAAATGTCTTGCAATATTGGCAATGTATGTGTATGCTTTATTGCACTTTAAGATGGCAATGAAAATGATGTTTATCACAATGACAATATTCTGCTACAGGTAGAACAACAGCATGATTTTAATATAAAATAGACTCCTGCCTCCCTAGGTCACTCATCAGTTACCTGCGAGTATTGCTTCTCTGGCAATTTAACTGCTGTAATATATGGAGCAGCATGACATATCGCTTCCCGGCAGCCTGAGTTGTATTTTAACCACAGTTTGTGTGTGTGTGTGTGTGTGTGTGTGTGTGTGTGTATATATATATAATGAACTGACTAAGATAGTCCCCCCAGATAGTCTGCACCTTAGAGTGGAGCTGCATTAACTGATTTTCACCACAGTTCTCTGTCAGCGTCAATACCATTACCAGACATTCCAGGGGGTGTTGCAAAGTAATTTGTTTTAAATGAGCGTGTGGTGGAGCAAAGGCCTGGGCAGGGGCCCATTTTGCAGGGTATGTTTGGACCTCCTCTGTTTGTCTCCACATTAAAATCAGCCTCACCCCATCGCAGCTGGAGTGAAGCGAGGCAATCCCCTTCTCGCCTGCCACTTCTCACTCCATTGGTTACGCTTCCCTTTTTCCTTCGACCTGTGAAATGTTTTGTTGGGACGGAGAGCATGATTTGGGCGCATGCACACCTGCGTGAGAAGCACGTATTCCTGCTATCGTCATGTTTCTCTTTTTTCTCAAGTGATGGAGTGCTGCCAAAACTCTGAAGGTGATTATCAGGGATGTGTGGGAACAGGATATGAGTGAGTGAGAGCAGGAGAGAATGGAGAGGCAGATCCTGCTTAGATTTTGCTCTGGTGATGAAAAAAGGCAACCAAAAAAAGAGAAACACTACAAAGTTGTGCTGAGACTCTCCATTCATGTCTCTACAATTGGATATCCAACACAGAGACAGAAAGGACTTTGGCATTCCTGCTGTCATGCCAGGCCCATTGTGAAAGGATCCTGATGTTTTCAAACTGCAGCCGTCCTCTTTCCACAAAGGCTGTCCCAAGAACATTAAAAGAAGAGGAAAAAAAGTCCCAAATGAGGCTCTCACTGAGGATGCTGAGAGAAAACTAGGGGTTTTCCACATTTAATCATTTCTCGGGGTAGTAACGAGCTGGCGGCGAGCTGATTCAGGAGATAAGCTGGTGTACACTCTCTCCCACTGTTTCTATAACGGTAATTTCCCGCCCTAGCCGTCACCAATCTCACTGAAATTTAAATGGAGTGGTTTCAACACTTGGAAGAAGCAGCTCAGTTACAGTAGTGTTTCTATCACACAGTCTTAATCGCTCTGTATTTGGGAGACAACTACATTTCCTCACTTTTGTGGAAAAAACTAAAATTGGATGTAAACATGGTTATAGATTTTAAATACTTTTTTGTCACAAAAATACATTCAAACACTTAGTTTAAATATATGGATTGTATGAAAAACAGTATTTTGAATGTATTCTTTTTTGTGATTGACATATAAAGTATTGACTTATTTAGCCTACACCAGTTTAGCTCCACCCGTCATGCCGATGTAGGTCGAAACTTTGCTTTGAAGTTACAGTCTTTCAGCCCAAACTGCTTCTTAAATCTGCAAGATATAAGACAAACAGTCAGGGTAAATATTATTTTCATATATAAGCTTTTAATGCAGCCTAAACACCCCGTTTAATGAAAAAATGTTAAAGAAAGGTTAAGGAAAAAAATAAATATTAACTTATGGAGCGCTGCCATAAAAGAACCACTTAGCTTTGTAAAGAATCTTTCGGCGGATGCTGCTTTAACAAACCGCTTTGTTAAATGAGACATGAGTGTGAAAAACCTTTTCAAAGTTTGAAGAACCTCCACATAATGAAGAGTTCAATTAAATGTTTCTTTCACCAAAGCCCCAACCCATTTAGGAACCTTTATTTGTCCGGGTGTTTACTGAGGCAGGTTCTTTATGGACTGTGGAGGGAGCACGTAGAGTGCAGATGAATTGGACAGGGGGGATTAGTGAGGGGAATGAGAGCGGCTTACATGGCAGGTGCTGCTGGAACAAACCTGCCTGGGCACGTATACACACACACACACACACACACATACACACTCACACACACACACACACGCACAACAAAGGCCTCGATCTTATCAGGCAGCTCAGCCATGGTTACATGAGAGTGGAGATACACACAGGTACATATGAACGCATGGCGAGAAGAAAATATACCCACATGCACACAGGGAGAGGATGAAATACTTACGGGGTCAAAAAACAATGTGCACATGCACGCGAGGTCAGCAGGCCAAGCGTGTTTATCGCTCTACTCTGATTTGCCCTCTATTGCGAGCTGTTCCTTTTGCAGAGCGCGGAGGTGATAACATTGTTCAGGTTTACAGTCATCTCTTTTCTTTTCAGGACTCAAAGCCCCTCCATGTGGGTCCATCCTAGTTCCACTAAAGCTTTAACAGAGTGAGACATTTTCTAGTCTGTATGCATAAACTAGAATGTACACACAATTGCTTTTGTTCAAATTTAGTTTAATTATTAAATAACTCCCTCTTCAGTTCGGGGAATGAGCAACAGGGCACCTATAAGGACTAAGAAACAGACATAGAATATCGAATGCTGTTCAAACAATTACTTTTCCTGTTACTAATTACTGCTATTGTATGCTGTTATTTTTATACATGATAGAGCTGGATATATTTTACAATGTTTTATTCAATATTATGACACTGTGTCCACTTACTGTCCACTCTATTAGACATATCTAACCTGTTGGTCCACCTTGTAAGGGTAAAGTGATAGTTCATATGATGCAGCACTGTTTGTGATAGTCACCATCTAGTCCTTAATCTGCTGTTGGCTGGATATTTTTGGTTGGTGGATTTCTCTTAGGAGTACTCAGTACTCTACACTAACAAACACTTGCTAACATACCACTTCCATATTAGTGTCATTGCTGTGCTGAGAATGATCCACCACCCACATAACACCTGCTCACTGGCTGCTGCGTGGTGGTCCGGACCACTGATGAACAGAGTAACAAGGTGTAATAAATGAGGCGGAGAAACAGATGGACTACAGTCTGTAATTGTAAACTACAAAGTAAACTTTTGTATGGTGAAGGGGAGCTGATTAAATGAGCAGTTAGTGGAGATGCACTGTAGGTGCACCTAAAGAAGTGACTTGTTTGTGCAGAAGTAGTAAACTGTACATATGGATGGATATTTCAGTGGATCTGTTCTGTGTGTCGTGGAGGCGCTCAAAGAGGACGCTGTTTGTTTAGTGTGGAGCTTTTTAGTGAGCAGACGTTGGATATGGCAGGCGTCCAGAGACATCCACGCCTGGACCACAGCTTTGGCCAGCAGCGCTCTCCTTGAGAGCCCCTCTAAAAACAAACCCGCCGCTGCAGGCTTCCGCGGCACCTCCACCGCCAGAACTTTCCTCCTCACCAAAAGATAACATTTACAGAATAAGCAGCCCAGATTCATCCAGAAATTTACGAGTGACTGATGGAATTTCATCTTTAATGGGCGAATACTTTATTCAAGAGCTTGTTGAAAAGCCCTGGAGCAGGATGATTTGCATTCCATTTGCAAAACTCCTGACAGGCCTTTAAACTGTAAAATGGATGGGACATTAAAAAATGAATGGTGTAGTTGTCAATGAGAGCCGTGGATGAAAGATCCACGTCAGAGGGAGACACTCGCAGAGCCTCTGGCTGATGCTATTGATTTGACATTTCTGCTGTTTCATGTAGAAAACTCTCACCGCTCGTCCGACCCAGAGTGGGTATCCATTTCGTTCTGGCTCAGCAAAATTCACAAATGGCCAATGTTTTGATAAATATCTATATCTGGACAAACACAGGCCAGATGTATGGCCTGGAGCAGCATATCGTTGCTGTCATAACAAAACTTGCATAGTTGAAATTGTGATATTTGAAGGGGATGGAAAAAAGATATAAGATTTTATGTAGTCTAAGACAATTTCTGTTAGTCAGTTCATTATGAAATGCTCTCATGATGCAAAGGGCAGTTTTCAAATAATGTGAAAAACGATCTTTTGTGATGATTACGTTTTGATTGCATTGTCTGAAAGCAAACTTGCAGGTATAGATAGCATTGTGCACTTTTATCAAAGCTGCCATATTCTGAGCCTGCAAGTGTTTCCTCCACACATACTCATTGTAAAGGCCCGGGTCATGTTTGCTGAGCCTGTCCTCACTCTTTTATAACCCGCCCCCTGTGTTATGCAATAAAAGAGCTCATCATTATGGAGGCAATTCTCTTTTATTAATGACTTCATTGAGGTGAATATCAGATTTATATTTCTTTACATCAGCAGTCAAGAGGGGTGACTCTATAGTGTCAGGCTGCTTCATGAAGCTCAGGAGATGAGAAAGAGAGAGAGAGAGAAAGAGAGAGTTGGAGGTTGCAGCGAGGCTCCGTGAACATCATCAAGGTTTTGATTAACGCACACTCTCCCAGCCGTATCTCTCTCGGGAACTGGTAATTATAAGAAGAGAGAGCATGCAAGCCTTCATGGTTTAGACAAATATTTCACAGCTCTGCAGGAGCGACACAATAAAGAAAAACAAATTCTCCCAAGGGTTCGGGGAAAGGGACGTGGGGGCGAATGCCACGATAAATAAAATCATGAAAACTCACAAATTGTTTTCAGCTCCAGAGGTACCAGAGAAACATTGTGACCCTCTCCTTTCCAACATCCTCCGCCTCCCTCTCTCCATCTTTCCTACTTCCCTCTCTTCCGCATCATTAATTCTCAGACAAAGCCTGAGAGAGCATGCAGTTCATTTCTCACCTTCTCTTTTGCGTATGATAATGTCACCAAAGGGTCGTTGTTATCTAGCTTTTCCATTCCTGATTAAATGCATGACGAATATGAATCGCTGTTTATTTCTTTCCCCGCTGTTGTGCGACTGTCTGAAGGGTAATTGAGGGCTTGAACCGTCATGTGGTTTTCCATTATTCTTCGAAACCACAAGCCTGCATGGAATGCCTGCAACTGTTGGGTTTTAAATACGGTTTTAATGAAATAACGTGATCAAAGTACCTTGGATTGCGGTGGGTAGGGAGCATTGTTCACAGGTGCTGTGAGCTTTTTACTTTAATTAGTTTCATTAATGAATTCATTTGAACCAAATTTGTGACCTTGAACTCGTCAGGCAAGGAATTCGTTTTTGTGCCTGTCCTGGTGCGTGTGATGATTCTCCCCTGGTAGAGACGTAAAAGAAGAGGGAACTGATTTATTTTGAAATGTTTTTAACTAGATTAGGGACACACTATGTGTGAAATTTGACCTCATACTGGTAATATTTACAGCCAGAAGCAGATTATAATCTGTTGACGGGGAGTGAAACTAAAAACCAAGGCCAAACAAACAAAAACAGTGTTGGGGTGGCTGTTTTCTTCTTCCATGACTCGTAACACAACATAATGCTGACATTAACTAACTACTACTATTCTGCTCCTAGAAGCATGTTGAACTGTCCAGTGATGTTGCATTAACAGCAGTCTGAGAATATGCAGTGGCACATCACATAACTTGAACAAAGCATAGTACCTTGCAAAAGTCTTAGACACCTGTGCAAATTGTTCTCAGCATGAGATAAAGTGTCTTTCTGCTAGCGAAGGGAAGATTTGAATAAAAATGCAAACACACAAGAAAGCAATAAAAAGTATCAGGATTTGTTTTCAAACAAAATTTGTTACAATTAACACTGGGCTTCCACCAGGAACGATAAACTATGCATACAATTACTGTATGATGTAATTTGTACTGATTTTCAAAGCTTTATTTAGGATTTTTAGTAATATGAATATGAAAAAACACTCATCTAAGCAGTTGTTAAATATCATATTTGGTGGTGCCTAAGACTTTTGCACAGTACTGAATGTGCTAGTCCTCACCCTTTAAGTTTGGTAGCGCTGTGTGATGGGGAAGGCGAAGCTAGTGGGTAGATTTTGACAATTTGGTGTTTTATACACAATTTGTTGGTTTTGTACACCACTCCGGCATAATGTTAAACCACCTGCCTAATATTATGTAGGTCCATCTTGAAAAATACCTAAACTTTCCTTAGAAGTAAATAACATGTTTGACTTTTGCTGTGAAGTTACTATTTTTTACATTATTTTTCACAAGAGTAATATGTGCAGTATATGGGTTGAACATTATGAAACAGGCTTTCACTGAATTGCTTAAAAACAAACAAAAAGCTACATTTCATCTTTTAGCTTCTTGTAGAAACAATCTTGGTTTTCATCTCTATATTTCCTTCATTTTGTTGATTCCCCTCACAGAGGTTTGGGAACTGAGCGCTGTATGGGACTATTGCACTTGACTGTAGTACAGCACTCTGCTTGAAGACTGATCCTTTCATCCATTATGTAATGACTGTCCAAGCAGTGTTCATGTGCCCAACACATGGGCACTGCTCTTATTGAGGACTGCTGAGTTCCTGCTACAAGAACAAATAGGTACTTTGGACCAGCTCTTCTACTGATGGATAGAAGCACTTTTACTGTAGCACCACATGCACACACACATGACAAACCTCTGCGTTGAGAGATATATAACTTTATCCAGGGCTGTAATAGAGTATGGGCTAGCAGCATTTGATAGCTGTGGTATGTGGTCATTCCTCTGTAGTGCTGGAGTGTTTGGCTCTGTTGTAGTAATAGTGGCTTGTGCTTTATTGCCCTTCTGGTCACAGGAAAGAACCCTCTACACAAACCACCAGCTCAGTCCAGCTCCCTGCACCACACACCTTCAGTCCACTGTGTGCTTTGTATGTTCCTTAACACAAAATCTCACAAAACGAAACAAAACCTGAAATACACTACATGGACAAAAGTACTGGGACAACAGCAACTTTGTGGACACAGTTTGGGAAAGAAACTTTTTTTTTTTTATTCCAGCCTGACTGTACCCCAGTGCACAAAGCAAGGTCCGTAATTACATGGTTGGATGAGGCTGACATGGAAGAACAGAGCCCTGACCTCAACCCCATTCAACACCTTTGGGATGAACTGGAATGCACACTTTCTGGTCCAACACCAGTGTCTGACCTCATAAAGGCTCTACAGAAGAACGGGCACAAAATCCCACAGAAACCCCAAAACTAGTTAGTGCAAAGGTGGACCAACTCCATATTAAAAGCTATCTGTTTGAGTGCAATGCCATTAAAGTCCCTGTTGGTGTACTCATCAGGCCTCACAACACTTTTGTCCAAATAATTTACATAAGTTAAGTAAACTGATTCAAACAGCCAATTCACCTTCAAATATAGTCCTTTCAAAGACCACAAACAGCAGCTTTCAACAAAAAAAACGCTGTTTCCCTGGAGAGTTTAAGAGGAATGTGCACATTTCATCTTGTAGGATAATACATTTTAGAGGATGGAGGGCTACTTTATTCGTTTGTTTTCAGACGGGCGACATTCCATGTATCTCAAACCACTGTAATGCTTTCCCCTGGTATGATGTGTAATTATTTATTTGATTAGAATAGTGCACTACACTTTTTAATAGAGTGAGGCGGAGTCCCACCTTCTCAAAGAGCAGACCTGAGTAAAAACACCATTATAGAAGTATAGACTAAATCTTACACTAAAAACGATGAAAGCATTACATTTACACCTAAAAAAAGACATGTTTTGTATCTTCTTTCAAGCCTGCTGTTGACCTGTGAGCAAAAGCGTATTACACTTTGTGACCATCAAATAGCTGCTATATGAATATTTATTACTATATTAATTATTTTTTTGGTGATTTTTTTTTTCCCAGTGCCCCACATTTTCGGGAATCTCTTTGTTTTTGTTGCCCCCTCCTCCCACCCTTGCATAATTAATGGTCGACTTTCATATAACCCAGATAAACAATTCAGATGCTAATTAATGGAATCAAATATGTGTTATGCCTTGCTGGGAAGGAAGAAGGCTCATGCAAATTTGGTCTCTCCCGGCACCTAGTCCCTCCCAAAAATGTACGTTTTGTTTAACACCTTCTCGCCTTGTGACTGACAGGAAAGCGTGCTTTTCATTTGCAGATAAAGTTTGCCGTGTGTGTGAGATATAGCATTGGTAATCAGAAGCTCTCAGTTACAGAAAGCAATTATCTGGCAGTGTCTTTCCGGCAGCACAGTAGGCTCGTTCTGACATGTGTGTGTGTGTGTGGTGTGTATACAGCCCTCCACAAGCTCTATGGTAGTCCTGGGAGCTCACCAGGCGCAGCAGCTGTGGGAGTGTTACAGCTGTAGCAGAAACGAGCTTGTTAACTTGTTCTTTGCTCTTAAGCAAGTTAGCAGAGAGTCTAAAACTGCTTTTGTGATTCTTGTAATAACACCTGCTGTGATGGCTGTTCGATCACCTGTATTTTCTCCGTAGTTGAAATCACTTCGCTGTTAACTTCTCGACCTGTGCATTGTGCTCGCTCCGAGCCGGACCTGTGGTCCAGTCTCCATGACAACGCTGTTTGCCAGGCGGGATAAAAAAAAAAAAAAACAACAGTTGCAACTTTGTTTCTCCGATGATAAAAAGGAGAAGTGAAAAAAAGAAGGAACAAGAAAATTAACCCTTGCTGGCTTTTTTCCAGCTTCCTTGTTCTTTATTTCTCATTTCTAAAGAGACAAAAAAAAGACAGAAAGCACAGAAATACCTTGGTTCTTTTTCTTCCGCCTCGGTGCTGTTGAAATATGCCGGCTAATCAAACCACAGCACTCTCGTTTCCTGACATATGGCACTTTCATCCTCACGTAGCTGCGTTCTCTTACTCTGTTTGCAATTTCGTTGTTGTGATTCCATTCCCCCTGACTCCCTGCCTCTCCTCCAAAAAAGAGAGAGTGACTTCTACCTTTGCACAATTAGTGACTGTGATGAATTACAGGCAATGAGTTCTCATGGGGCTGCAGCAGAAGTCATACTTAAAGAAGGTGGATTCCCACCATCTGAAATGAGCTATTTTTACTGCCAGAGTCAACAGGCATTCTGGGACTTCCTGCTTTCTGCTTAGTCTTTGTAAAGAAAAAAAAGCTGTGTAATTACAGTAAAGTAGTTGTTGTGTGCAAATTAAGATATCATATCTAATTAATCCTCCCAACGGGCTGTCATTCTGTCTTCTGACTCAACTCAGAGCAAACTCATTATTACCGCTCGAAACATGTGGTTACATGTTTCCAGTCTTCTATAAATACACTCGCCATCCACTTACCTCCACCTACCTCAAAGGTCCACTATATACAGTATGTAGGTGTGCAATTACCGACTACAGCTATCTGATGGCATGCACAATGGCTCTGCGGTCAACAACTGACCACTGATGAAGGGCTGGAGGATAACTAACTCTAATTGTGCATCAATAGGCATTGTTTCCACACTGCAAACTGCTTACTTTATAAAAAAACAAACAAAAAAAAAACAAAGAGAAGCTGGTTGCTTCACCTTTCCCCAGTAAATTAATAAACGCGTTTCAAGCCGAGACAGTTCTCATTATATTTTGTAAGATATTCCATTTCATACCAAGTACACCAAGTTTTGTTCATACTATCTTACATATGGTACTCAATTAGAGCTCAAGATATGGGATTTTAAAGTTGAAAACAAAACCGAGGAAATCGCTTTTGAAGATCTCGCTGTGTCAGGAGTCAACAGTACAACTCAAGACAGTCTGCCATTGCATTTAACACCCACACACATGGCCCCATGATTACTTTACTACATAAAAGTCACAATAAACAGTACTGTGTTGTTTTCCCAGATGCACCAGTTGGTTAACCTTCACCTACTAACCCACATTTATTGTTATCTAGACACACTTAGATTTCTCTGAATGAAAATCTTCATTCTTCCTCATATTTTGTGGTGAAAGAGTTAGAAAACCAAAACTAACCACCTGGCCTGGCAACACATGTTGTAAAATGGAAACATTAGCATTGAATACAAAATAAAGATAAAAAACAATAAAAAATAAATATTAAATTAAAACTGTATTTCAGAAGCTACAGAAAGTATATTGTTTTAAAAAATCTAAATGTATACAAACTCATTTTGTTCATGGCCTCTTCATGCTCCTTTTTTGTTGCTCCCAGCATCCTTTTATTCATTTGTTTGTTTGTTTATGTATACTTTTAATTAATCATTTATTTGTTTGTTTGTTTATTTCATCCCATAGTGAATACCAAATGAGGACAGAGCCTGTGATCAAGACCACTTTAGCATGTTGAGGCAAAAAAGCCCCACTTCTAATCATGCAGTCCCATAGAGGAAAGAGCAGACAAAGCCCTTTTTAATTACACACCCTCTCTCAGGCATCGTCTAACAGTTGAGTAAAAGTCAGAGGACAAAGTAACGGACGGCTTTAATGTAATAGATTACGTAACAGGCCTTTAGTTCTGCCCGTCCTTTTCTCACCCCCCTTTTCACTGTTGATGAGATCTGTTGACACTTCTCTTCCCTGCCTCTCCCCTATTGACCAGCTAATTCCATTAAATCATACTTTGAAGTGCTGTGAGAAGATCGCAGTGTTTCTCATCTCTCAAAGCCCTCTGAGAGAAGAGTATTACTGCGGGGAGAGAGGGAGAGATTGAGAGAGAGAGGGAAAGAGAGTTCATATGAGCTTCGTGTCACTCCTCTTATACAGCATAGAAATAGCAGCAGTTGAAATGCAGCCAAATTCTTCGTGCCCTGTCACGAAGCATGCTAATGTAGTGATCAGGACCACTTTACCAAAACCCTGTATTTTAAAAGGTTAACAGTCCTTTTACAAAATGCCCCATTTTGCAGGTGCAGGTCTCTGAGACTTTGATGTCTGGGTGCATGAATGGCTCATTGTCCAGGCATTTCAGTGCAGTTATACTTCTTCAACAGCTGTATGGCTAATCACAAAAAAAATCAGATAACGTCACATAAACATCTGAAGCACTTGTCGTCACTTATCCGATGCAGCATTCCACTCCTGTCCTACATGCTTTACTAACTTCTTCTTTCCAATCAATCTCTGTCTTACACATCACCCTTATCTAATCACATATGCACTCTGCTCTAATGAGTTCGTTTCTGCGTTCTACAGGTGACATACACACAAGTCAGGTCCCAACATGGCTTTTCTTAAGCAGCACTGACTCATTAAATACTTCACCTCCAGTGACTGACCTGTTTTAACATAGCTTTGAAAGCTTCAAGCTTACATTCTTTAGGTTTATGCCGGCCCAGTTGGTCTGAACGGTCATTGTCTTGTTTCTTATAGACACTTTCAAACCAAAAGGTTCTTCAATGTTTCCTGGATTGGATTGAAAACATTAGTTATAGAACTTTCGTTTTTTGTGGAGGTGTTTTAAAGAATTAGAATGGAGTTAAAGGAACCACTGAAGCATCTGAGTGCTTATGGTTCCGAATATACAGTGTCCTTTGGCTTTTATGAAAAAAGCGCAAACAGTACCATTGTTGGTAACTCTGGCTTTGAAACATATTTGGTAAGAAGTTACTACATTAAACTCAAGAGGGATTCAAGTCAGGAGTCTAACCATGGAGGCTCCTTCACTCTGCATTTTAAATTATTTTGTCTGTATGTTTTGGGTTGTAGTTTTCTTCAAACATTCATCCTCTCCATTTGTGGCTGAGGAGATTCAATGATCCGCTTCTGTGTTCTGGAACATAGATCTGTTTGTGTTTCCTTCAATGACCAGCTCCATTTAATCAGAGTCAGAAAACTCAACAGCCACACAGACACATAAAGACAAGGACTATACAAAATATAATATAAAAGCAAAATCAAACTCTCTAGTAAATAGTCTGTGGGACATATCACGATGCTCCCACCTCCATATTTCCCTGTATGTATAGTATACCTGAGATCACTCACTTTCTGTAGATGTACATCTTTTAAGCTGCTCTATTACACACCTAATCAGGATCAATTACAGTCCTTGAACTGAACTATTACCGGAGATACGCATGACATTTTCATCATTTCTCTAATTATCTTATTTTTTTCTTCTATTCTGTTCTATGTTACTACTAAGGTGAGAGGGAAACAGCATTTCCATTCTCCTGTGTGCCCTGTACATAATGGCGGATTGACAATAAAAAATCTTTGAATCTTTTCTACAAACATGATGCTGATTTGTAGCCAAAGAGCTGTAGTTTGTTTTGTTTGTCCAGAGTAAATTGTTCCAGAAGAGTTTTTGTTTGTCTAAATGCTCACCTGCAGATTTGCTTATTTTTTTAGAACAGGAGTTTTGTGTGGGGTGAAAGAATTGGGATGATTATGGTGCAGCTCATTGCTTATTATTCCCTGTGTAACTGTTTTCCCTGCTGCTTTCAGGTCGTGCTGTAACTCTTTTAGAGTGAGTGCTTTCTTTACACTCCTGCGTCTCTTATCATTAGTCTGAGGGCGTCTTGAAATATCTTGATTGGCACACCTGTCTGGGGATGATTGGTGGGGTTTCATGCCGAGATGTATTTTCTTTTTTTAGAGGTCTTTGTAGCTTTTTGATCCAAGTGTTGATCAATAATTTTGTCCTTGAGGACTTTAAGAAACTCCTTCTCCATGCTTGCTACATGTGTAACATTTTAAAACCTATGGTAACATTTTTTTTTACAGGTGCAGTTTGTACAGAACATTTTTTGCCGTACTAATACTAAAACATATTTGTGTCTACAGTTAAAGTGGTGGAGGTAGCTCAGTAGGTAGGATACTTGCCTCTGGACCAAGAGGTCATGGGTTCACCACTGGGTCCCTGACCAAGACCCTTAACCCCAAGTTGCTCCAGGTAGACTGCCCCCTGTAGTTAGGGAATGGAAGTCACTTTGGATTAAAGCGTCTGATAAACGCTGTAAATGTCAATGGTTACATGCAGAGGAGGTCAGGAATTATATGAAAAAAGTATCTGAATACTTGTTTCCTCTCTTTAATTTCCTCCATGAGGGGGATTCCCTATTCATGTAAGATGTGAGATACTTTGTCTTATACAGTACCTGTTCAAACCAAAAAGAAAAAATGAACATCTTGCACAAAGGACAAGGAGGATCATAAAGGGACCGACTCAGTCTATTGATCATGGATAGAGAGGCCGTATGGTGAGGGGCTGGCCAGTGGTGGCCCGATCCTACGCTGAGCGATGAGAACACACGGCCTGGCTCACCTGCGCCTACCAGAGAAAACAGAATGTGACGAGGAGCATGCCATCTGACAGATGACTACACTCATGCATGTGGACAGTTGGCCCTCGTACAGAGAGTAACGGGGAGGGAAGCTGGCACTTCATCAACCCTGCCTCCGCCGGGACATCTCGGCAAAGAAAGAGAGAGGGAGGGAGGGCAAGAGAGAGATGAGGATGGAGGGACTTCTTATCTTACTCTGTGATGTATAATGCACTCGCACTGCTGCTGCGTGTAGGACACAGAGAATAGTGGATGGAGACGCCCGGAAACCATCCATTGCCAGCTGTAGCTTTAGAGAAATATTGATTTGCCTCTGATGCTTCACTAAACTTCATGCCTGCACCAGTTGAGCTGAAACGAGCCCAAAAAACTGCAGCTGCTAAACCTGCGCCGGCTTAATTGTCTTAATTAAGTCATGCATCGGCTTTCATGTGCTTAAAAAAGAACCACTGGCACCTGAATCCTCTTCAAGCGAAAGCTCCTGTTTGGTCTATTATAAGGCTGGATGTGGCTTGTATTCCAGCATAACAAAACAATGCGGCTTTTGCAGGGTTCGGAACATATGGTAGGAGCTGGAGCCAGAATGAGATGATAGAAGCTAGTCGTTGGACTCCTCAAAGCTATGGCAACTCTGTGCCAGTGGGAGACGCATTGCTTGTGAACTAATTGAGACCAAAGAATCCTAACAAGAGAGTCTGTGCTGAGCTAGAACAGAGTCAGAGCCACGCAGGGCAGAGACGCACCATCACAGGCCTTTCATTTCCAAAGGCATGAACTGTGTTGAAGCCCAAACAGCCTTGTTTCAGGATATACACTTGCTCACATGTTTGGGGACATTTTGTGTACTTTTGAAGCTTTTTGAAGAACCTTGGATTCATTAATGATATTCTTAAAATTACAATTTGAGTTATAAGAGTGCTACAATTTTTCATTATTTCATTCTTTCATTATTCTGCTGAACAACCGTTGCTAAGCAATTACAGTGGTCGCTTGACTACTGCTGCAGAATTTACTTCAGGCCTGGAGTCAGGGGGTCATTTAGAGGGCTATGTTCCACCAACCATCATCATCCCCACAAAACCTATTATTTTCTTCATACTTCTATATGTTTCCATAGTGATGAAAATGCTGTTAAAGTGAAATTTCTATATGTGTGTGCTGTTATTGGGGTCTTCACACACTCACTGTAAGAGTCTACATAGATTAACACAGAAGAGCATGAACACTTTGTATTGGTCGCTTTGGATTGTTTTTGGATGTTCTGCGTTTGGTGGAGCGATGAAAAAGCACAGATACTGAATAATCAGAAGTGTTTTTCTTTTGATTCTTTTCTAAATATGTCACTCCACTTTAAAATTTTTGGCAGTACATATATTTCCCACCAAACACACATCCACCATCACCAATACATCCACCCACAACAATACATCCTCCCATACAAACACATCCACCCATACCAACACATCCTCCCATACAAACACATCCACCCATACCAACACATCAACCCATACCAACACATCCACCCATACCAACACATCCACCCATACCAACACATCCACTCATACTAATGCATCCATTCATACAAACACATCCACCCATACCAACACATCCACTCATACTAATGCATCCACTCATACTAATGCATCCATTCATACAAACACATCCACCCATACCAACACATCCACTCATACTAATGCATCC